>JAVTVY010018257.1:0-83339 GCA_036873755.1 Hanleya hanleyi
AACATGTTTAGGAATATTGTGTTTAGAATCTAGACACAAAGCTAAACAGAAAACTAGACACAAAATTTGTCCGCTTTTTTTAACACGTTTAAATGCACACATGTTTAAATTCATTACATGTCATGGATTTAAACACGAATTTTGTGTCCTGTCTGTGAACATGTTTCAGTACAAAAATATTCTCCCTGCTGGTTTGCTGTGTAATACACTCGGACTCAAGAATTGTATGTCGACTCGGAAGTGAACTGGCCTTCATTCTGATGTCAACGGTGGTATATTCCCAATATGCCTTTCGATGCCTGCTGATATGTGATATCCAATAGAAACACCATAGAATTCACAATGATGATGAGTATCCAGGAACAGCAAAACACAAATTGATGGAAAGAAAATAGCTGCAATCTGATGAATTCACAATTTTGCATGGACTACAAGTTGTAAGATATAGGTGTTATTGCTTTTTCCTAGATATTCACAATCCTCAATGAAAAAGTCTAACAATAAATAAAAGGAATAATAGTAAAGTTCTCAGTTAGTTGAATTTTATTGTCAATTAGTGCACTGCTACCATGATCATCACATCCGCGCCACTCATATTGGAATTTCGTGAAATGAACTTTCATCGTAACAAGAACGGAAGCTCAAGCGATCCCAAGATCATATACCCATGAACAAACATAGTGAGCTAGCAATGTGGTTACTCCTCAGATGGAAAAAGTGGCCACACAATAGGAAAATGCATGTCCTTTTCGCGGTGTCAGAATGCCCCCGAAATCATGGAATGCACATGGGCAAAAATTATGTACATTCAAAGTACTGAATAAATCTATATAGACACTGTACCTTTATTCAAGAATTGTATTGGGTTCAAAGTTCTATAAGGAAAGTTCCAATCGATTTCAGATGTATGTTGTAGCCAAAAATTCAACAAAAGTTAATACTTCATTTAAACTTAGGAGCAAGAGCTGCATGGCATCCTTGATTTCACTTCCAGCTGATATTTCCAACACTGAAACTTCAAACTGTTGTTGACAGTTCAGCCATCTGTGAGGGTGATTAATATCAACGACTATGGCTCCTCAGGCTCTTCGTATTGAAGTCCCACTTGACTCTTTCAGCTGTGAAACAACAGAGAAGCAACCTTAATAAGTCGAAATATTAAAATTAATTTAACAGTCACACGAGACAGCAGATCAAAAAGTGTACCCGTCACCTTTAAGAATTACCTGAACAAGCGGCCGTTGAAATTGTCGAGTACATGTAATTCACAATTAACGACAAAGCAGCTACACGTTACCAATAAATTAATGACACATTGTTTCCATGCACTAATTTGCAGCTGTTTGAATGAATTTTGTCAAAGATATATTTTGAATACCAAAATAAAAATAAAAAAAATTATTGGCTACCTGTCACTGGAGACAGGTATTTTATTTGTCTACCCGTCTTTTTATAAAATTACCTGTCAGGGGGAGGCAGACATGTGTAAATTTCGACTCCTGCGGCTTGAGATTGAACCCAAAACACATGGCTTGTGGGGCAGATGTTCTTATTCATTAGGCCATCACAATTGACCAGATTTACAGTTAACAACAGAATACAGTAATCCTACAATGGTAACACACCGGTTCTTGTCGAATCACCGAAGTTAAGCATTGTTAAGCTCAGTCAATACTTGGACAGGAGACCGGGTGCTGTACTGGCTGGACTGATCAGTGTCCAGGGTAATAGGAACTGTGAGCACTCTCGTGTTATGGTACTCACTCACCCACTCCTACAAGGGTACCTAATTTAAATTACACTATAAGGCACAGGCCTCAATTTAAGGTGGTAACCTGTTTTCGGGTTGCCTGGAGGTTGCCATATGAAAAATAGTGGTAACCTATTTTCTGGTCCCCATAATTTTAACTGATAATTGACAATAGGTTAATAATTATGCAATAGGTTGCCATAGGTTACCAATGTAGATTTCATGGTATAACCTGTTGAGAGGTTACCATCAGCACTCCTTAAATCGAGGACTGCGGCAATCACAGATTGAGAGTTTTACATCTCAACTGGTGAAATGGGATATGAAATGCACTCAATGATCCAGAGAAATGATTCTCAACAGAGAATAGATGAAGTGACCTTTTGTATAGAAATTATTTAGGTCATAGTACTGCAGGGGACGAAAATGAATGTCTGCTATCTTCAGATGAGCTCTTCTCTGCCCACAATTAGGCTTTTTTCTTTAAATTTTGTACCAATTCATACCATGTAATGCATACTTGGAAGTCATTGTCTGTTTTTCTCGACATTGAAAGAAAAAGCACGGTTTGACAATCAACAACTTTCCCAGGTGGAGTTAGAGTTTCATGATTCTTTACAGCTGCATCGGCAAGCTATACAAAGAACTGGAAGGCAAGGAAAGCCAGTATTTTTAACTCCAAATGAATAAGGTTCTTTGGGGCTCTAAAGTTCTAAATCAAACAAAAGAATTTGAGATTTCTCATTAACAGTACTTACATCCTTTCTGCAAATAAAATCTGTAGTGTTGCAGGAACTCTTTGCATACTTCACACCATCTTCTGTTCGAGTGAGGTGTTCCAGTACATCGTAACTTTTGATTCTAGCATCTTCCTTCTATAAAAATATTAATATATTATATAAATAGGCATACATGTATCATACATGTATTGTGTGTCATATTACCAGTATTGTTTGATTACAATCATGTGAATGTACTTATACAAGGGAGTATGAAACACCATTACTGTACTCGATGGATTATTAATATATGTAATTCAAGCTTTCCAAATATATATGGCATAGAACTGTAAAACAGAAATGTCAAAAAAGGGTTGTCACTTTCACTGACCCTGTACGCATCCTTCGATAGACCTATACGTGTTTATACATGCATTTGAAGTTTTGATAAATCATATGAAATATTTTCACAAAATACATGTACCGGTACTCTAACACTAATTAGAGTGGGATTTAAAAGTTGCCAACAAGAGGCAAGAGGTGCACTTGAATGCCTGTTGGTAAATTTGAGTAAGAATTAGGTCCCCCTCAGCCCCACAACCCACCCCGCTCCGATTATGTTTGAATCCCCTATGCTCTGACGCACCCCCCCCCCCCCCCCCACCACAAACTGATTTATTACTTTGTGCATCGCCTACTCAGGAAATCATATATTTACAAACCTTCAACAGAAGCCTGTGGCAGAAGGAAAACCGGTACTTTTCAGTTTTGATCTGTAATATCAACATAGAGACACCCCATAGTCTATCCACAGGTACAGAGGAGTCTTCTAGTCAAAATCCTGAAAATAGTTGCATGCAGGCAGTTTTACTATAGTGAGTAGTTTGTCATTGATTGACAGAGCGAACAAATGCATTTTGACCCCTCGACCAACACTGTAACTTTGTAAGAAATTTGGCAGAATGTGACCACGGTCCAGTGTCCTTATTCCTACGAATTGGGCTCTCATTTGCAAATTGTCCGGTAATGAGTGAGTGAGTCAGTGAGTGAGTCAGTCTGAGTCCATCCGAATCCTTTCGTCGGCAAAAAAGGAGAAATGTTGACATTAGAGCCTTTTTGGCATGAAGGTGCATTAGGGGACTGTTACCAGCAAGTTCTGAGCTGACCTACTCTTGATGACAATTTAAAATCACTGCTGATTCTGACTTGGGCAGTGCCCAACTTAATATAGGCAGGATTCAACTGGGGGTTGGGAAGAGGGATTTCCAAGAGTTTAGCTGGCGTCGGAGTCGTAATGCCTACCCTTCGTAGGTCCTGTGATATTAGTCACACTGCCAGGTAAGAAAATGAACAGAGCAAATTGAAAAAGTTAATACCTGTACTATCGTACTAAACTATTTCAAACTGAACTAAACCGCCACTTGACTATCTATTAGAAAGTTCACCGAAGCTTCTTACCGTGGTTCCTATAAAACTACCTTTATTTATCTCCAGTACAGAAAAGCAGCTACGGGTAATAACTCAGTGCCTGAAAAGCATAAACTACAGGTGTACCGGAAAAAAAAAATGTGTACGGTACAGGGAAATCCAACAAGTCAAGTGTACCGGTCACCACCATGGCTTGTCTGTCCTTGGGTGTCTTCGTCGATATTGCTGATGTTGTTAATAAAAATATAAATATCTTTCTTTTTTTCCGGAATATAATTATTTCCAAAATTTTTATACAACACAATGACAGTGCCCACATTTGGGCCATTACATGCCGAATGAACAATACATTTATGAATGGCAATGAAGCAAAGACTACGGTGAAATAAAAAAATACCCCCCCCCTCCCTTCCCTCACCACGGCAATTGATGTTGTTAATAACAATATAAATATTTTTTCTTTTCCCGAATATAATTATTTCCCAAATTTTCATACACAATGATGAGCAATGACAGTGCCCACATCTGAACAATTACACATGCCGAATGAACAATACATTTATGAATGACAATGAAGCAAAGACTACGATGAAATACTCCCCCCCTCCCTCACCACCCCAACGTCATCAGTCATTCCAAGTCATGATGCGGCACCATACAGTTCAATGCATCAAGGCAACACCCCTCCCCCCCCCCGTCCACCATCGTGATAAAAAATCCACGTTCGCCAAATTTACTTGAAAAATAGCTGTTCATTTTACCTTCGAAGATTGCAGGTCAATGCCTACTCGGTCGTGAGCAAAATGACATGATGTCTGACTTATATAAAGCATGGGGTTATATATAGAGACCCCATATTTCGACACTTCACCCTAATACCACCGCCCACACCCCCCAAAACTTTTGTTTTGCGGGCCTGTGGTCTCACATCAAATTCAACGGCTAATAAAATGAGTGATACAGGCATAAAACTGTACATCTCTGTCATAAATAACATCGATGAGACAAGATTCTTACCTTGCTGTTCAACATTTTACCGTTCAACATCCATTTCGTCTCTTGCAGAAGTGCCCGTTACGCGCGCGCGCGCAAATGTGTGACGTCAGACGAGACAAGTGTTGTATTACTGCGCGGATTGTGTTGCACTGCACACAAACTAATCCGTCGTCGATGTTTACATGTATACGACTTCACAAAACTATTTCAAAACTGAAGCTCAACGATGAAATCATGTATTTGAATGCTTCTATGCGTATTTTCACATACTTTAGAACAAGCAGCTAACGAATGAAGCCAAATACAAAATATGCAAATTTGTCACGCCATGTAAACACAATATTACGTTTAGGGTTTGTGTGTTTGAATTAAACACATGCAATATGCGTTTAGTAATGTGTTGAAGATATCCGACAATTTGTGTTTAAATGCTAAACATGTCATGCTTTGTGCTACTCTATTGTGTTTAGGATTGTGTTCCGAGTTAAACGCCTAAAATATTCGCGTTTAGGAATGTGTTTAGGAATGTGTTTAGGAATGTGTTAAGATCCATGAAATGTGTTTAAATGCTAAACATGTCATATACTTATGTGTTGCGGAATGTGTTTATATTCACAACGTGTTTAATTTGTGATGTGTCAAAAGCAAAATGTGTATCGATTTTTAACACTTTCCTAAACACGTTTAGACCTAAACGTGTCATGATAGTGTTTAAATCCTATACGCCACATTTACAGTGTAGACAAGGGCTTGTACGCGGTCTTAGGTATTATAACGCAAGATCGTCTGTTGACTCGGGAGATGATGTCTACAAAACCCGTTCCAGATATATAGATTCCAGTTCGGCTACGAGATTTCTCGAAGACTTAGAACGGATGACAATGATGGCAGGACAGTGCGATATTATAACTGTAACTTGGGAACCGCCAGACATTCTCTTTTATACTGTGATAACCTATCAAATGCTCATAAATGATAAACCATACAGTCTGAAGTTATATAACCGTTTCTCACAAATAGCTGTGTTCGCAGATGTTCACAATAACTGACCTAAAGGATCATGAAATAGAATCTCGGAAACAGCTTGACCAAAACAAGCGGCACTGAAAATTAAAAACAGTTAAAATACTTCTAGTTTGCGTGCACAAATTGCTGCGACAAGTATGATGGCTAAGAAATTTCATATTTCACAATACGTATTCTGGTAAACGACTTGGAACATCATTTGGACAAAGAACAATGGCCATAGTGTTCAAGATAACAACCACAATCAAAGCGCGACTGAGATACGGATTCAAGAAAAAGACTTGAAAAATCAGTTGAATAAAGAATAATGGTCAGTAATTAATTAGGATTGCTTTTGTGACTTACATATATCGATTTAAGTTCGCGGAACTATCATATTCTGTCATACACACCGCAGATAAATTCATACTACAAGCGTCTAGTCTGTCATTCAATATTCATCCGTCGTCCATAAAGCATTCCCGCGTCCATGATCCAAATACCTATTCCACATAACAGCATTAGCACCAAAATGAAAAATTACCCAACAATAATCCTAGTATATATTAACATAGGCTAGTTTCCTGCAAGAGAGAAGCGATCAACAGTTTTCAATTATGCTGGCAAAACATCATGACGTTTCATAAATATCAAATCCGTATCGCTGATCAGTATTCTTAATAGCCCTATTATACCCCTGTTTTATAAGATTCTGCTATAATGCTATTGTAAAGTCGACGAGAGAGATGTCCCGATTTTCATGCTGTTTAAATATTCCCTGTGTTCCTTTATTCTTCTTGTCCCTATTGATTTTGAAGGATCACCGATTCCTTGACATACATTGGTCTGTTTATGATGTCTTCCGCCATGGCTGGGGACCGTCACATAAACCTGTTCCTGAACGCTGTCGTAGACGTGCCTTCATCAATTTTCTGCGTTCCAGTGTTGAAAAGGTGAGATCCAAGCTGGTGATTGGTCAATTTAAATTTTCTAACAGAGATCAGTATTTCATTGGATAATTGATACAATCTGATGAACATCTAGCCAGTGGAATATTTCCCGTAATTATTCATTACAAGATGAGTCGACATAGCTCCGTCAGGTGGCAAAGACGAACTCTACGGCTTAGAAAACTCATTATCCGCCGAAGTATATTATCTCCGCAAAAAAATGTTTCATTGGATTACTTTGAAATTCAGTCGAAGAAGGATATCCACGTGTCACAATTAAACGATCTTAATTCAACTTAAATTTCAGATTTGGTAGGAAATGGAGCTGCATTGTTCTCCATCTAATGGCAGGATTGTTCCTCATTCTGGCTGTGGTTATTCAGACAGCTACAGGTAACAGTTTATATCCAATTATTGACAGGCTCTCTCGGTAGAACACTATACTTCTGCTAGATGAGCCAGTCTCGTGCAAGACTCCAACCCGAATCCAACAAAATTTGGCATTAAAGCGCCTGCTCTAACCCTACCGGGCCTGGGGTCTCCCGAACGACGAATACTTGAGAGATGACACTCAATGGCTTTATCGTTTATTAGTTTGAGCCTGTTTGCATAACCCCCCGAGTAGAGGATCACTGGCAAATTTAAGATGGCGACCACGTGGGGTACCAGAAAAATTATGTTTTCGCCAAAATTTCTGCTTTTCCGCGATGAAAAGTGGACAAAAACTATATTATTTCACATCACATTAATATTTACTAAATTTATCTCTCAGTTTTTGCGGAAATATTGCATAAATAAAAAAATCGAGCAAAAAATGCCGTTTTCGAAAATGACGTCACTGTGACGTCATCAAAGCGGCCAGCTTGGATTTTTCAACATTTTCTGGTGGAGCTTGGCCCAAAGATATAGTGTGGCAAGGTTTCAGCCCCAAGCGCAAGGGGTAGGAAAAATAATTATTGTGAAGCGGGGGGCGGGGGGAATGGCCTCTCCCAAGGCCTGGACAGGTCCCAAAAAACCCAGACCAGGCAGGGTTAAATACAAGTGCTCTAAACCACTCGGCCTCCTCAGCTTCCAAAACAGGAGGAAGTTCGGTGATCGGAGGTGTACGTGATTAAATACACATCCGGTTATGTAGTATATTCACACGTTTCAATAAGATAATTTACACCAAAACTCTATTAATACGGGTGAATCCAGATCCGATTTCTATAGTACTCACTCTTTGATAACTGCAAACTGCAAAACTTTACTCTACGAGGCAACTTATTACACATTGTATGTGTTCATCTGTCTCCAAAACTGGCATATGGATTTTTGAAGGTTGAACAAGGCGTATTTAGATTTGTTATAGCTTGCGAAAATGAAATCCAAACAAGCTGCGACTTGACTTTGATTGCTATTATTTCACCAAAACCCTAAAATTCTGTAAATGGTTGATTCCTTGAATTACTTATCTAATCGGATTTAACCCTACCTGGCCTCACCCTACCATACTTTTCTGCGCTATCTCCGGAACGACAAAAAATGGAAAGCTGAAACTCCGTGACTTTATAGATTTTTATATTGGGGTCATTTTGAACCTATTTGCATAACCCCCCGAGCATAGGATCATGAGCAAATTCAAGATGATGGCCACGTGGGTACCAGAAAAGTGTGTTTTTTTCGTCATATTTCTTCGAAATTTCTGCTTTTCCGCTATGAAAAGTGGACAAAAACTATTTTATTTCACATCAAATTAATATTTACCAATTGATCATGCAGTTTTTGCGGAGAAACAAAAATTCGAAAAATCTGTCCGAAAAATCGAACAAAAATGTCGTTTTGAAAATTGACGTCACTGTGACGTCATCAAGGCGGCCATCTTGGATTTTTGTTTACATTTTCTGGTAGAGCTTCACTCAAGGGTATGGTGTGGTAAGTTTCAGCCTCCTAGCTCAAGCGGTAAGAAAAATAATTAGGGGGATCATTTCGCCCCCTCCCCCCACCAGGCCAGGATAGTTCCCAAAAAGCCCAGGCCAGATGGGATTAATATGTTATTCGTAATAGTTTTATTATGGGCGCGGAAATCGTTTAGGTATAACGGCTGGCTATTCTGAATGTCAAATCTGAGTTTATCATAGTTAACAAGGTTCAACCGTTATTATCAATTCACCATATATATATATATATATATATATATATATTTGTTGAATTTGAATTTTGATAGAGTTCCACTTTTACATTGTAGAGGGAGATGCCGCAGATCTGGCAGTCAGGATTGTTGTAATCCTTGGGAAGCTGTTCATATCCGCATCGTTCAATGTCATCTTTATTTACACACCTGAATTATTTCCAACCAATATCAGGTAAGATAAATCGGTGTCCATCTTGTGAGCAAATACAGTGATCATATGATAACCCACCGCCATCACGTGATAAACAACGTTGGATACAACCACCTCACTGGGGCAATAACACAGCCACCAGTTAGATTTTCTGCCAGGATTCTCATCCGAGCGCACTCCGCCGGAAATATCATTATAACATATTCAAAGGGGTATATTTATTTCTTGATGCTCCCATCGCACTTTGCTATAGCGACAAAAAAGAATGTTCTAGAGTTCATTTTCCCAGTCTATATCCGTAAGCACCTGTGCAAACCTGAGTGTGTTTTTCGGCAGGATTTATACAGAACAGTGTGGGCGCCTCTACGTCCGAGTCACGTCGTAAAACTCGTCTTTCAATACTGTGGGTAGTCTGTGTATCGGAGCATGCGCTGTGGGAAGGTTGCGGTGGATGGGGTTTATTCTACGGGATTTATCTGGCGAAAATAATGCAACCTGGGAAGGGATATGCGGCGTTCAAATACGAAAAACATTGTGTGTGAAGATGATCAGCAGTTTTTTTCTTCTTTTTTCAGTCGAAATTCCCGAAGTTGAAGCATTTGCGTCATTTGCGTATAAATGAATGGGTAATTGAGCAAATGCGCTACCTCGGGGACTTTTTCTGTTAGGAAAAGTAACACATCAAAATCATTCTTGTTTCTTTCAAATAAACGAAATTCGTAATATACTCGACTTTCACAACCCTTTCTCTTTTGCGCGGGATCGGCTCCAGTTATTGACACATGTTAACTCAATGTAATCGAGCAAAACTCGGCCAGTATATATTGGATTTTCATTCTGTTTAGTGAAAATAATAAAGATGTTATGGCTGGACTAGGGAAAGTTAATAGATATCTTAGGGATCGTTTCCATTAATCGTTTTTTCTTCAGTCGCGATTTTTCTTCAATTTTCTCGATTGAAAAACGATCAGTCGCGAGGATATCGAGAAAAAAAATGAGAAAAAACGATTGAACCTTTTCTGGAAAAAACCATTCTCGCGATATCGTTTTTGAATCGTTTACCCATGCGCGATCCGTTCTTTAATAGAAAATATAGGCTGCAAAAACTGGTAAAACATGAGGTACCAGAGGTGCTACAACCCCTCAGCCCCTTAACAGTCCAGACCAAGATGATTTTTATGCCTGTAGGAGTTTGGATGCACAACAGAGAGTTATGGTATGCACAATGAAACCCAAGCCACAACTCATGGCATGGTATCTGCATACCATATTTGGCAATAATCTGTCAAGGAATCCTCAAATTGCCCAGAAACCAAATTAAGATTTTGCCACCAGGTGGCACGACATGTAGGCGCGAGTGGGCGAAACGCAATCACTAGCGACATCTCATCGCATGGTATCTGCATACCAAATTTGAGAAGAATGCGATGATCTGTTCTCGACAATATTGTCCGGATACCAGATTTAGATTTTGCCATCAGGTGGTGCCAACTATAACCGCATGTGGGCGAAACACAATCTGATGGGACATCTCATGGCATGGTATATATACACCAAATTTTAAAAAAAATCCAGTGAGTGATTCTCATATTGCCTGGAATGAATTTCGGATTTTGCCAACAGGTGGCACCATTTGTTGACGGAAGTGGACGAAATGCAATCTCCAGCAACATGTCATGGTATATATTCATATCAAATTTGAGAAGGTGAGTGGTTCAAGTTATTGGCACCTGCAAGTGGGCAAAACACAATCCCAAGCTATATCACATGGCATGGTATATACATACCAAATTTGAAATGAATCCGATGAGAGGTTCTCAAGTTATTGCCCCGAAATGCATGTCAAAATGAAATCCCATGCGACACCTCATGGCATGGTATGCATACCAAAATTGAAATTTGAGAAGAATCCGATGAGAGGTTCTCAAGTTTGCCCGGAAACGAATTTCAGACGGACATACAGACGAACGGATGGATGCACTGACACACGGACGAGCAAACGGAATCCAGTATACCCCTACTATGTACAGGGGTATAAAATTTGACAAGGTATCCACATATCTTTAGGAAAAAACATGTAAAGTTGTGATCTTATTGCCCTGGCCTAAAACGGATGGGGCTTTCGTCAATTGGGGCATTGGTCCGCAGTTTATCTGTTCGCTGGGCCTTTTTGCAAATCACAAAGGGGATGCTGTATTCTTCTCATATTGTTCATCATTTTCATAGTATAGCTTTCATTTATCGAGGGGCGAGAACACATTTTGTTGTTGTTGTAATACAATTCATTATTGTAATAACAGTTACTTTCATTATCAAGTTGGATAGATTCATTTCATGCAAACATAATACATCTTAAAGTTGTGTAATACATTTATTCAGAAGATATAGCAAGTAAACTTAGGATTTATTCAGTGTATCATTAAAAAATAAAGCCTCTGTGCACTATAAACATAGATACGTAAGGTCGTCTGCTGATAGTGGCACAAATGGATTCCAAACTACTATGTATAAGTGTTTCCAAGACATGGAAATGTCACAAATTACAAATGAAGCATAATTAAAGCCAACTGAGTAATTGGTAAATGGTAATTCACGAACAGAAAAGGTTGTGGAAGATCTTAGCTGAGCTGTAGATTTAAACTTGTACTACACTTTCAAACAGATTTCTCTATGTGGTTATCTCCCTTGTCCACTGCCCTGCAGGCAGAAAAAAAATTGGTGCAGGTAATATGTAGATTGATGTAGGTCAGGAAAAATGCTTGCAACATTCCATGAATATTTTGGACGTAGAAGAGGAAGAAAACATTTCTGAATACAGGGAAATTATCATGTAAACGAGTTGATCACCACTAGATTTTAGAAACTTACCACAAGAAGGCCCATAATAGGCAATGTTGGAATTAAACCATGATACAGATGGACAGAAAAGTGAACGAACAGACAGACAGACGACTACTTGACCAATGAAACATACAAAAGCTACATGTACAGATTACATTCTATATTGGACAGAAGTATCACCGGCCTACCTTCAGTAGTTCTCAAGATATATGGCGTCCCCGGAAAAAGTGGACGGGCAGAGGGACAGATGGACGGGCTGAAGAGTAAAGAGCATTAATTTTCCCTAGTCCTGTATCTTTAAATTTTATTAATGGTCTATATTATAAGAAAACGTGAATACTCGTCATATTTGCTTGCGTTTTGCTCGATTATATTCTAATTTACATGTGCTCCGTGTGTCAGCAGCTTTTATAATATCCTCGGTGTAAACCTTTTCTCCGCGGTGGAAACATTTTCTCCGCGGTTTAAACCTTTTCTCCACGGTGAAAACCTTTTCTCCGCGGTGGAAACCTTTTCTCCACGGTGAAAACTGTTTCTCCGCGGTGTAAACGTTTTCTCCGCGGTGAAAACGTTTTCTCCGCGGTGTAAACCTTTTCTGCGCGGTGGAAACACACGTGACTTGACAGCCTCGCTTTGGCCTTGTTACGCCATATTGTATTCTTGGAAAATCGGTTTTAGGTGAGAGTAGTATATAAAGCGCATCTTGAGGGCCATTTAGGGGCAGATAACTCTGTTGGAACAATTCCTGGTTATCTTCCCTGATTCGCACATTTCTACCCTGAACTAAGACCCCAGATGCCCTTTTATTACTTATCAAATTGACGTCACTATGACGTCACATCCAAGTCAAAGGTCACATCCGGGTTAAAAGGTCAAAGTTCATTTCCGGCCAGGGCCCAAAAATAAGGCCCTACCAAAGATCCCAGTGACTTCCAATGTGAATCTCCCCTAATGCACATCATCAAACAGGGTCCCCGATAATATCGCCAGCACTATGGCAAGTGAGGAACCGTCAGTTTCTCCACAGAGCTCACTAAACGCGGATCGGCCCGTCTTGCAATGAAAAAAAATACCCGAAACCAGGGGAAGTAAGTACTGTGGCCCATTAGGGCCATTGTCGTTTTCCTTCGATTTCCTATGCTTTTCTTCTATTTCCGAAGAAACCAACTTAATTTTCTAGGTTTTCTTTCTATTTTCGAAGAAATCAATTGAATTTTCAGCGAATTCATAGCAATATTATGCGAACTTTTCGTGTTCAAGGACGTACAAACAGAGACAAATTCGAAAAAGATCGTGGCACGGCACTGTAGCTCATCTGGCTGAACTGACAAAAGTAGCTGTAAGAATTTTTTACTAAAGAACTGCAATAGATGAGTTTCTAAGTTGTGTTGTCCCCCCCTGAACACTAAATGATCCATGCAGTAATTTCCTGAGATTTCATAACACAGTTTCATGGGAAATTCAAGATGCGGCCATATTGGATTTCCGAAATGGACAGAAAAAAGGTATCTTGCACAGCCGGATCACAAGGTAAACCTGTGTACCCAATTTGACATCTCCATGCAGTAATTTCCTGAGACTTCACGATAACAAAATTTCATGGGAAAATTCAAGATGGCCGCCTGGTGGCCATATTGGATTTTCGAATCGGACCAGAAAAGGTATCTTGCACAACTAGATCCCAAGGGGAACCTTTGTACCAAATTTGAGAAAGATCAAAGCAGTAGTTCCTGAGAAATCGCGATAAAGTTTCAAGGGGAAATCCAAGATGGCTGCCTGGTGGCCACATTGGACTTTCGAATCAAATCACAAAAGCTATCTTGCACAACTAGACCCCAAGGGGAACCCGTGTACCAAATTTGAGAAAGATCCATGCAGTACTTTCACAGAAATCATGATAACAAGTTTCATAACTAAATCCAACATGGCTGCCTGATGGCCATATTGGATTTTCGAATCAGAGCAGGAAAGGTATCTTGTGCAACTAGATCCCAAGAGAAACCTATGTACCAAATTTGAGAAAGATACATGCAGTAGTTCCTGAGAAATCGCGATAACAATGCTTCATGGGGAAATCCAAGATGGCCGCTTGGTGGCCATATTGGATTTTTGAATCAGACCACAGCAGGTATCTCGCACAACTAGACTCAAAGGGGAACCTGCGTACCAAATTTGAGGAAGATCCATCCAGTAGTTCCTGAGAAATCGCGATAACAAAGTTTCATGGGGAAATCCAAGATGGCTGCCTGGTGGCCATATTGGATATCCAAATTGGAGTAAAGTACACATGTTGTACAACTAGACCCAAAGGGGAACCGGTGTACCAAATTTGAGAAACATCCATGAAGTAGTTACCAAAAAATAATGATCAAAAGATTTCACTGGCAAATTCAAGATAACCGCCTTGGCAGCCATATTTAAAATCATATCGACACCGCATGAACAAATTCTGGTGTACTCATTGGGGGGAACATGCATGCCAAGTTTCAGCTTAATCGGTCAAGCGGTTTCAGAGAAGAAGATTTTACGCACGACGAACGACGCACGACGGACGACACACGACGGACGACGGACGATCAGGCCATGACATTAGCCCATCGGGCCTTCGGCCCAGATGAGCTAAAAAACCTACGAAATTCTTGAAAAACAACAAGTATAACTTCCTCCAGGGATATAATATTTCTTCCGCGGATATAATATTTCCTCCGCGGATATAATCATTTTCTCCGCGGATATAATATCTCCCCCGCGGATATAAATAATTTCCTCCGCGGAGGAAATTATTAAATCCGCGGAGGAAATATTGTATCCGCAGAAGAAATATATCCGCGGAGGACATTATATTTGGTGTTTTTCAAGAATTTCGTAGGTTTTTCTTCGACTCTCTCTGTTTTTACGTCCTTGGACACGACAAATTATTTGTCACATATTATTGCTATGAATTCGCTGAAAATTCCGTTGATTTCTAGGAAAATACAACGAAAACCTAGAAAATTTCCACCGCGTAGAAAAGGTTTCCGCCGCGGAGAAAAGGTTTACACCGCGGAGAAATCCTTTCTACCGCGAAGGAAAGTTTCACACCGCGAAGAAAACGTTTCCACCGCGGAGAAAAGGTTTCCTCCGCGGAGAAAAGGTTTTCACCCGATCGGTGATAAAAAAAAATAAGATTAAAAACAGGCACGCAATGCCCCAATCTGATTAAAACTCAGACTTAATAACCGCTCCTCTATCGGACATGTCGCTAATTAAGATCTGGGACAGTCTGTATCTTGAGTCTGCCGCGCATGTCAGACTGGCGATCAATCACAATCCAACTTCAATTGGAGAATAGGTGCCTATCCGAGCAAATAATAATCTTCGGTGATTGCTCATGGAGAGCAAGAACTTCGTCAGCCGCCTGGGTTGGATTTTTCTGTGCCTCGTTCACTACAGAAATAATCGGATAGGCACCTATTCGCCCGTTGAAGTTGGACTGTGATTGGTCGCCAGTCTGGCATGCGCGACAGATTTAAGATACAGACTGTCCCAGATCTTAATTAGCGACATGTCCGATAGAGTAGCGGTTATTAAGTCTGAGTTTTAATCAGATTGGCAATGCCCAATTATGAACGGGGACATTTTAGGCTGTTGCCCAGCACAGTGAAGCATTCAGGATATGTTACTATAAGATCGGCGAGAGTGCACATGGAGGCTCGAGACAGCACAATGTCGAAAAAGGCACTTCACGCTCATTGGGGGCCAGGAACATGATCATCACATTAAGGGACTCTGAAGGACATGTAACGCTCACTGGTTGCTGAGAAATTACCTGTCCATGTGCATACTTTCTCACATGCATGTACATTAGTATTATCACTGCAGGGAACATCTAATCGTTCCCAGTTTTTGTCAGGGGAGTCTCGTGTAAAAAGTACAATATGAGAATTATTAATTTGAAAAAAATGTCCACAAACATGACAATTGATACTGGAAATGTCTTTATGGGAACACATTTTAATGCAGATCGCAGATTGCTGGAATTTATCAAACACATCAGCCTCAACCAATTGCATTCAGGTCCTACATGTAAAATATCCGAAAAAAATATTAATATTGAATAGAAAACTCGCTAAAAACTAATCAGCCTCGCATGTGCGCTGACATTCTTCACTGTGCATGCTAAAATTTGCTCCATTTCTTCGGGATTTACGCTAGTTTATATGATTGAATAACCACTTGGTGACCGGCGTCATCAAGACAAGCCATCACAAACATCCCTGTTTACGTTTATTTCAGGCGATCTGATGCGGTATTCAATACCTCCAATCATTTGTCTGATAGTGCGCTGACATTCTTCACTGTGCATGCTAAAATTTGCTCCATTTCTTCGGGATTTACGCTAGTTTATATGATTGAATAACCACTTGGTGACCGGCGTCATCAAGACAAGTCATTACAAACATCCCTGTTTACGTTTATAAGGTGTAATTTTTTTATTATGGCATTCTGTGATATCTCAGAAAGTTGTATTCTCCGACCCCCCGAGGCAGCGATACACCTCAAATCACCACGGCCAGATAGGGTTAATATGTTGGTATCATTTCCTTATTTATCCTTGGGTCTTACGAACACGTCTCTTTCAGACAATAAACGTAAATTCACCAGCGAAATTTATATTAACTATTAATTATTAAAATCGAAATTCAAACAGCTATAAATTGAACTGTTTTCCAGAGATAAGGTATTATAGACTGTATCTTTTATCAAGAAAGTGATGGGGATGTGCTTAACATTAGCTTAGCAATTCGACGGATGACAATAATAATTTTTGAAAACTTATATTATGATTTATGATGGACTACACTTCGTCGCGATTTCAATTCCCATAATAGTAGAATGTAGAGATGATGATCACAAAATCCTCCCACGACACATTAGATTCTGCGTCGAAATTTTGTGTAGACAAGTGCAAATTATCTCAGTGTATTCAGATGTTATGATCACAGATATGGTATATTATTTTCATTTAATGCGATTGTGACCAATTCAGTATCGTTATGCTCGTGGTCAGTATACAGCATGTTTGTCAATTAAATACATATACATACGATAAGCAATTGTCTTTGATCCATAGTGAACAATATTTAGTTTCTATCTACAATCTCAGAAATATTCAGGGAATAATCCTGAATAGATCAGGTTGCACATCCACTACTCAATTTCAGGGATTTTACCTGAAATCCACGGATAATTTCCTCAATTTCAGAAAAAAAGATCCCTAAATGAGAGGATTTTCCCTGAAATTCAGGCAAATTATCACCCTGATTAGTAAGTTCCCGACTCTATTCAGGTACGTAAAATTCCATAAAATTCGGGTAATTTAGCTTTAATTCATGGATGATATACCTGAATTTCAGGAGATTATCCCTGGATTTCAGGTAAAATCCCTGAAATTGAGTTGTGGATTTGCAGCGTGATCTATTCTGGATTATTCCCTGAATATTTCTGAGTGTAGAACGAAGCGGTTTCGAAGCCGAAATATGGAATTGGATTTTCGGATCCAGAGAGAAAGTTTGATTCGAGAAACAAATTCAAGTGTTTTGAAACATCGCTGGTGAATGCATGAGTCATCGCAAGTTCATGGCACCGTGATGGTTTCATAAACACGTGCATTTATACGGTGAACAGGTGTACATTACTGGCTAACGAGCAAATGGGTGGTGTTAATTCAAACCATTATCCGTTTAATGTTCTACCACGTAATTATTTAAAATGAATCAATTTTCAACAGTGAAAAACTGGAGACTAGCTTTCAATAGGTGTAAAACAAGAAGGCAACATGTGTTCAGCTCCTTGATATCCCAGCAAGAGCTCTGGTCAACAACAACAACAACTCTTCATCACAACAACAACAAGTCTTCATCACATATTCGGTCCACAATATCACAGCTGATTTGACAGAGGAAACGTAACAAGCATACCAGCGTAGAGTTTGATGATAATCAGAAGCCAGGAAAAATAAGCAAATATCCGGAGACTGAAATGAGAGGAAACACCAATGACCTTGCCTCGAAAATGAGTCCAGATATTTCTCGACCAGGATGACGGGTCAAATTTTACGTGTCAACACAACCACAAATATTTTGCTCAACACTATACTATACTTTTCAGCAATTCATTGAATTGTTTGATAAAGCTTGCAGCATTCTTCGTGGGATCGGGTCTAACCATCTGGAAGCTTGCGGCACTCTTATATCTTCTTGTGACCCAGGCTGCCCATGGCCTGGACAGATCCCGAAAAGCCGAGGCCAAGCAGGGTTAATGATGCAGAGGTAGAATCAGATGATCCGATTTGACCGATGCGATCAGTATCTTTGGAATATACGCGAAGTATCCCCGACTGAAATCAAGGTAAGTTCATTCTACACGTGATGGCCGAGCCACCAGATCACGAAAACAACCCTTGAACCACCCAGATGTGACGATCGGTTGGTAGTGTCGAGATTTGGTATATTTGGTGTGAGAGATGGTGCGAGTGCGATGCTCATGACGGCGACCAATCTTTTAGAGAGAGAGAGAGAGAGAATTAGGGTTTAACGTCGCATTCAGCAATATTTCAGCTATATAGCGACGATCAAACAAAATTCCCAATCTTTTAGAGACACAGTACAGATGAAATACCTGATACCTGATGAAGAACGGGAGCTTGTACATGTTAATTACAGACAAAGTATTAATTACAAGCAACAGAGACGGAACAAGGCTGGCGATATATACGTTGATCACCAGCCTCGTTCTGTAGCAATCGGACATGTGGGAATCACAATACTCAACATTTGATTCACATTCATTGATCACATTTCTATTCCAATCGCCTGCTGATATATAAAAAAAATATCTGCGATTGAACGTTATGGGGGCAAAGAGATGATAATAATGGCAATCTATGGTGTTCGGTTAAAATGAATGGAATGTTTTAAATGCATGAACGTGATACGATGTAGTGTTCGGGTGAATTCAGTGTCATCGATTATTTGCTTGGATATCTGTTCTTTGGAACATGAATCCGTTCATAAGATCACATGATCAAATAACGTATCTATAAGACGTTCCTGTTCATAATAACCGGATTATTGTGCATGTTGTGCATTTTTATTGTGCATTTTTTACCTGTATATGGCGAGATTCTGCTAGTGGACGTTTCGTCCCCGAGGCCCGCCCCCTGTACAGACCTTTTGGTATTTGATGTATGTTGGCATTGTGGAAAGTTGATGCTGGGTCGACATCGGGCTTTGCAGACTAGTCTTTTGTGTTAAATGCCGTCATTTTCATCTGCCGACGATACAGCTCACCAATCCCCAGTGAACGAGTTGTCACAGCGACACAGCTCACCAATTACCAATATACGAGTTGTCAGAGCATTTCCATCATAGTTCACTAGATTTGTATCTAAATACCGCTTATGCCGGTGCTAGGGGCCGTGTGCTTATGTCATCCAAGTCGCCACATGAACCGGTACAATAAAAGCGTACCTGGGATACAACACATATCACTAATCGTTAGATTCTTGGTATGTGCTTTAGAATAGATTAACCAGAAGTCAGTATGTCGGCACCTCTTCTCACTTCCCTTATACATGTTATAGGCGTTGTAATTTGTAGTTTCACCTACATGTGTACTCACGATCCGTGAAATAAACTTAAATTAGACGGACGATCTCAGACGGGATTATTCCATATTTGGCAACCTGCGAATGATACCAAGAGGGACATTTGTAGGATAGCGGTCCTGCAAAGGATCTGTGTCGTCAATATGAGAATATTCTACCCTATTATAATCCAGCAAACCATAATCCGACATACATGTACCGGAACATGGTACTGATTAGTCTTTCAGTACTATTCAATGCTCTTCTAGTATCGCATTCATGCTTCATGGAAATACTAACCATAGCGCCAAATAAAATGGATACACATTTAAAGTGCACGGATCATTTTAACTGGAAAAACAATTATACACATGTTATCGCCCTGTCAAGCTCCCGCCTTGAGCCAGTCTTATCACGTTATTTTGAGACCCGCTCATTGGAATGTGTCAAAATTGATTTATTCCTGCATTGTTGTCAAACTGATTCAAATAAAAAGGCCAGTAATTCGTCACTTCACATCTATTCACGATTTATGAACATACTTCCACCTGCGAGGAGTATATGGAGTTAACAAATCTCAAATTTGGCGATACATATCGCATGCTGATAGCAAAATACGAACGTAGCGTGCAAGATCTATGGCGCTACGTTTCGTAACTTGTGTCTAATTCCGCTTAACCCGGGGCTAGGGGCCGTATGAACCCATGTACTTCAAGATCCTCAAGGTACTCATATGAACAGTCACAATCAAAGCGTGACTGAGATACATCATTCTTTAGATGACTTTACAACGAATATTATGGATTAAGAATACTGATCAGCGATACGGATTTGATATTTTTGGAACATCATGATGTCTTGCCGGCATCATTGAAAACTGTTGACCGTTTCTCTCTTGCAGGAAACAAGCCTATGTTTATGTATACTATGATTGTCTTTTTGAATTTGGCGCTAATACTGTTGTATGGAATATGGAATATCGCGGATATTCTCTAATGGACGACGGCTGGATTATGAATGACGGACTAGACGCTTGTAATTACTATATATAACCAGGAATTTATGTATAACCAGGCTAGGTTGAGGTACCTTTACTGGCTTCCAAGTTGGTTATTTCCAGTTTAATGGAAACTGTGGAGTGATTCTTGGCTTCATTTGAAATGTATTTTTTTTAAATGTACAATACAATTCGTACATTAGTATGACACTTTGTGTTGTCCGTGAAAGTCCATCGGCTTGGACTGCGCAAAAATACAACGGAAGTTACGGGCCCGTTTTGTTTGGCTTCCTCTGGAACATCGGGTGGCTCCGTAATATTTGTGTTATTTATTTGACACCCTTTAGTAGCGGCATTTCCACGCTCGGCCTAACCGAGAAAAGGTGACATCGGCTCCCGCGATGTTTCGTGCCATACGTCTGGATTAAATGACATCAATTTAAACGGGAATTATAATATCTAGAAATGACGGCATTATGACAAAACATCCGAGCTAAGTATGCATGCAGTGCACAACTGTCAGCTAGAAATGAGAAACCCGCGGGGTCTGAGCAAGCGAGCGAGCGATCGATCAACCCCTTTCAACTTCACAACGTATCGGCGAAATTTCTGACAGAAAAGTCGACTCGTTATAAGAGACATTTTAAAGTCTGACATACCTTTGTACCTACTGTTACCCTTTTCAGTCGGATTAGGGGATAGTTTCGCCAAATATTCGCAATTTTTTTTGTCCATGAAGGGTCCTCGTGGCTGCTGCCCGAGCTGTTTTTCGAGAGGCTCTGAACAGGACAAGTAATTTCGTCGAGCGACTGAATTATTTCTGTATATCGGGTCATAGTGGAACTTCATCAGAAAATTGATTGAATCAGTAAAAGTAAATCTCGAAAGCGAGAATCGCTAAGAAATTTTAATATTTCTTGTTTTATCGCTGGAATATTCATGATTTAGGTATACGAAGTACCCCTATATAGCCTACAGTCGGCTGTATCGATCAACTCCGAGTCATGTCACCAGAGAATACAGAAGATGGGCTACGATTGGTCAAGACCCAGATGTAAACAAAACACGGAGGGAGATCGGCGAGTATAAGATCCTGTAGCGACCATACGATAGAGAAGCATACAGGATTTTAATTTATTAAGATTGGGTACAACAGTGCATCACATCGAGGAATTTCCATTGCAGATGTTCGTTCTCCTTGTGACAGACGACCAAACCTTCTGACCGCATAGCTTGACACCATCAGTAATATCACACGATATATTGTTTGGAAGCAGGTAATCGAGTGTGCAAAGCAACTGAGAGAAATTGTCATGCCCGGTTCATACAACACAGTAATTGCCAAGTTTCGTGCGACAAATCACCAAGACTTGGACTGTCAATGTCTATACTTTAAGAAGACCAAGGCTGACATTTTTGTCTAACACACTGACCGCGTAGCAACTACATATCACAAATGTCCAGTAAATTCACCAATAGTACGAGCGTCTCCACAGTCAGGAAACTACATTTGTATACTGTTGTCCCAACACCCTTTGTCTGGTGTTGAGGGCTGCTCAAATCCATACAGATGTAATGACATATGGTGTTAGATTCTTGGTGTGTGCTTTAGAATAGGTTAACCGGAAGACTATACTGTGAAGTCATGTGGCTCTGTCAGTATCTCGGCACCTCTTCCCACTTCCCTTATATGTGTTGTAATTCAATACCAGATAATGGTGATGGTCAAGACCAAGCCCGTTGAACGAGAGATCCTGAAGGATCTTGGCGCCCATCATTGTCCGATAATTGTAAGCTAATGACTAGAGGATCTTTTTGTCCATTGTTACTAAGAACAAACGATTGATTTGTAATTTTGTTTACAGACTTTCAAATCTGAGCGAAAAAGATCGAAAAAGGCCACTGAAAAACACCAAGATATAAATCTAAGTTTCAGGAGTTTCAAGATTTCTAGAAACTGTACTTATGTCGGTTGTTATAATACAAGAGAAATGAGCAAAGTTAGTCTGAAAGTGAATGTACATGTACGGAGGATCCTTCGCCTTTGTTTTGGAGTATTTTTTTATTTATTTTTTTGCACGTGTCATCATTGGGTACTGGAAGCGAAGACCAATCTCTTTGACACTTTGGCATGAGCTATGAAACATACTTAAGATTTTATAATTATGAACAAATGCTAATTCTGTTCTGTTTATTGAGCTATTTTGAGATATCTCTTTTAAGATACCATGCTCGAAAATAGTAAGATGGTAGGCCTACAATACTTAATACTGCAGGGATCCGGTCCGCGCAGTAATGTTGAAACTTCGAAAGTTCCTGAATCCTGATTTTCTCCCTTGGATCGAAACATGGAGTAGTCTACAGTTGTCGAGTTGTGACGTTGCGTCACAAGAGTGACGTCCCTTCATGTAGCCGACCTGCCGGCAGACGAAAGGGTGGAGCAGTTCACTTGCTACTGCATGGACTAAAGAAAGCTGATTTAAAATTTGAAGAAATACAGTTTAATTCCGAATTATTTGTACTCCTTGACATGGAAGGTGAAGGTATGGATATTTTCTATAGTCAATATATAGAATATGCCCCACCGTTTGATCCGCCGACTCTTGTGATGCAACATCCCAACTCGAGAATACCGAATTAATTTGAAGCGTAACTTGGATTTTAGAATCGGACCAAAAAAGGTATCTTTCACTACTAGGCCCCATGTGGGACCTGTGTACCAAATTCCAGAAAGATCCATGAAATATTTCCTGAGAATTCACGGTAACAATGTTCCAAGAGGAAATTCAATATGGCCGTCTTGTGGCCATATTGGATTTTCGATTCGGACCGAAAAAGGTATCTTGCACAACTAGACCATAAGGGGAACCTGTGTACCAAATTTGAGAAAGATCCATGTAGTACTTCCTGAGAAATCACGATAACAAATTTGCATGGGAAAATCCAAGATGGCCGCCTGTTGGCCATATTGAATTTTCGAATCGGACCAGAAAAGATATCTTGCACAATTGGACTACAAGGGGAACCTGTGTATAAAATTTGAGAAAGATCCAGGCAGTACTTCCTGAGAAATCATGATAACAAAATTTCATGGGGAAGTCTAAGATGGCCGCCTGGTGACCATATTGGATTTTCGATTCGGACCGAAAAAGGCATCTTGCATATCGAGACCCTAAGGGGAATCTGTGTACCAAAATTGAGAAAGATCCATGCAGTAGTTCCTGAGAAATGACGATAAAGTTTCATGGGGAAATCCACGATGGCTGCCTGGTGGCTATACTGGATTTTCAAATCGTACCAGGAAAGGTATCTTGCACAACTAGATCCCAAGGGGAACCTGTGTACCAAATTTGAGAAAGATCCATGCAGTAGTTCCTGAGAAATCGCGATAACAAGGTTTCATGGAGAAATCCAAGATGGCTGCCTGGTGGCCATATTGGATTTTAGAATCGGTCCAAAACAGGTTTCGTGCACAACTAGACCCCAAGGGGAACCTGTGTACCAAATTTGAGAAAGATCCATGCAGTAGTTCCTGAGAAATCGCGATAACAAGGTTTCATGGGGAAATCCAAGATGGCTGCCTGGTGGCCATATTGGATTTTCGAATCGGACCAAAAAAGGTTTCTTGCACAACTAGACACCAAGGGGAACCTGCGTAACAAATTTGAGAAAGATCCATGCAGTAGTTTCTGAGAAATCACGATAACAAGGTTTCATGGGGAAATCCAAGATGGCTGCCTGGTGGCCATATTGGTTTTTCGAATCGGACCAAAAAAGGTATCTTGCACAACTAGACCCCAAGGGGAACCTGGTACCAAATTTGAGAAAAGATCCATGCAGTAGTTCCTGAGAAATCGCGATAACAAGGTTTCATGGGGAAATCCAAGATGGCTGCCTGGTGGCCATATTGGATTTTGGAATCGGACCAAAAAAGGTTTCTTACACAACTAGACCCCAAGGGGAACCTGTGTACCAAATTTGAGAAAGATCGATGCAGTAGTTTCTGAGAAATCAGGATAACAAGGTTTCATGGGGAAATCCAAGATGGCTGCCTGGTGGCCATATTGGATTTTGGAATCGGACCAAAAAAGGTTTCTTGCACAACTAGACCCCAAGGGGAACCTGTGTACCAAATTTGAGAAAGATCCATGGGGTAGTTCCTGAGAAATCGCGATAACAAGGTTTCATGGGGAAATCCAAGATGGCTGCCTGGTGGCCATATTGGATTTTAGAATCGGACCAAAACAGGTTTCTTGCACAACTAGACCCCAAGGGGAACCTGTGTACCAAATTTGAGAAAGATCCATGCAGTAGTTTCTGAGAAATCGGGATAACAAGGTTTCATGAGGAAATCCACGATGGCTGCCTGGTGGCCATATTGGATTTTGGAATCGGACCAAAAAAGGTTTCTTGCACAACTAGACCCCAAGGGGAACCTGTGTACCAAATTTGAGAAAGATCCATGCAGTAGTTCCTGAGAAATCGCGATAACAAGGTTTCATGGGGAAATCCAAGATGGCTGCCTGGTGGCCATATTGGATTATCGAATCGGACCAGAAAAGGTATCTTGCACAACTAGACCCCAAGGGGAACCTGTGTACCAAATTTGAGAAAGATCCATGCAGTAGTTCCTGAGAAATCGCGATAACAAGGTTTCATGGGGAAATCCAAGATGGCTGGCTGGTGGCCATATTGGATTTTCGAATCGGACCAAAAAAGGTTTCTTGCACAACTAGACCCCAAGGGGAACCTGTGTACCAAATATGAGAAAGATCCATACAGTAGTTCCCAAGAAATCGCGATAACAAGGTTTCATGGGGAAATCCAAGATGGCTGTCTGGTGGCCATATTGGATTTTCGAATCGGACCAAAAAAGGTTTCTTGCACAACTAGACCCCAAGGGGAACCTGTGTACCAAATTTGAGAAAGATCCATGCAGTAGTTCCTGAGAAATCGCGATAACAAGAATTGTTTACGGACGGACGGACGACGGGCGACGGACGACTGACGACGGACGACGGACCACGGACGAAAAGTGATTTGAACAGCCCACCATCTGGTGATGGTGGGCTAAAAATGACAACTGAGAAGTGCTAATGAGACTGGCTCAAAACCAATTAACTTCTACATCGTTAGCAACAAGAACAACAACCCCAGCCGCCACATTTTCAAGTCGCCCATGACTCCGGTTTACGCGAGATGTTTATGAAAGAAGCCAAATACCAAATACAGAAGACAATTTGTTATAACTGTGGCAATTGCCAGCAGACAAGTGTTCGATTTTGCAGATTGGTGGAATTACTGAAGAAAAATCGCGTCAAATTTTTGAGTGAAAAATGTAACAGTAGAAATTATCGTTAAATGTCCAAATTCCTAGAAGCATCCTCTAGAGAAGCTGTGGACAATATCCTACAAAATTGCAGGGTGCCGGGTGTCATCTAGTGGCGATTTGTGGACCCTTCACCACAAAAATATAGTACAGATTGTAAAAAAAAAAGAATCACAATTCAGTGTTTTTTATAATTTAATTTTGTATAACCAGTATTTCATTTTGGATAGAAGATTAAAGTCAACCTTGATCTTAGGGCTCACGGATGCTGGGAAATTGCTATACTAGCATATCTGAGCATCTGTATATGTGACCCCACGCCTAGTAGTTCACAGCGCGTAGCACCGCTCAATTTCATGACTCGGTGGAAACCCATTTTATCATTTTACCTGTAAACAAGTGATAACCTATCAACAGGTTACGACCGGACGATATCATGCCTATCGACTCTATACCAAAATCGAATGAACAAAACATCTGGGGATCTCAGGATATTTTCAATTTCTCGATCGTGTATTTTTGCGGACGACGCCCCTCCATAGTTTCTCTCCCCCAGAAAAGACATGCATATATAAATAAAATATTTTTTTATATAATGTTTCACATCCGATTGTCACCGAGCTGTAATCTACTGTGTCCTATATGACGGAAAATTCTAGTCGAAACCATGATTTATTGTAAGCCTTATTGATGTGTTACCCTTGCGACCCTGTAACATTCGTGTGTACAGAGACCTGAACCAGACAATACCCTACTTAACACGGCACACACCCTTGTATGTGCAGTAAGGCACTGAAACAAACTCTGGGTAGATGGGTATCATTTTGGTTCACCTATAAATCAAGCAATCAGAATTGCTGCCGACACTGTTCAAGAGCGACCGATATACTAATCAGGCCGTTTAAACTGTCATCCCGGCGACAGGGTATTATAACAGCATTATACACTCCCGTGCCATAATAGAGTTCACAAAATGGCCGACGGGCAGTGACAAAAAAATGTCACTTATCTTTGTGGGCTCAAAAACATAACTCATGACCAAATTTATAGAAGTAAAAATACTGGAATGTGAGGTGTAGTGTCTGTGTGGGTAATACATTTCATTTTGAAAGCACTGTTTAATGTAAACATCGATACGTCGTCTGCTTTCGAGCAGGTGACATATTGGCAAGGATTTCTCTGTGGGTACAAGCGGTGCAGGATTACAAGTGTTTGAAAAACATTATAGGTGAATCAAAAACGTGAAATTTAACTAGAGAGATTAAGGATTACTGCTGCAATTTTTTTTTTTTTTTTTGGTGAACTGGATAATATAGAAATCTCCATTGAAACAGAAGTATTAGTTTTACGGCTCAAATTTGACAATCAGAAATGCGTAGAAAGAGACACAGGAAAATATATCCGGGTCGAGTTATTTTCAGTGAGCCGATTCATACAAAATTTATAGTATTGGAAAGCTGAAAGATTGTCTTCAAAATGAGGTGAATGTGCAGACCATCGGAAACTAATTGCGCTTTATAAACCTCTCAGAGGCAAATCCATAGTAATTTCATGGACTTTTTTCATGATTGACACAGTCCAAGAATACGAAAAGTTCTCAGTATGGTATATTTAACTGATTGATCATCATGATTTGATCAGGTCAGTCCCAAGATATCAACATAATAGAATATATGTAGAAAGTTCTAGAAATTTAAAATTTACATGATTTTATAAAGACCGAAATATTCAAATTACGTTGAAATATAAACCCCCTACCATTTAGAAGCAACTAAAATTCTTCATTTATAATTTTCTTTCACAATGTATACATTGAGAGATAAAATATCATATGCTCACATACCATGGTTTTGGAGGACATATTTTCAGTGATTCAACAGCCTGAAACTTAGTGTGACAATAATACTCTGCTGTTAACGTCAGCCATTTTGTCAACTTTTAGTATGGCACGCGAATGTACATGAAAGGAAACAAAGCCGAGATCTATTACATTCCAATTGCATATACAAGATATGATGGGGTTTTCGGAGTCCACGAGTAATAGATATTCTATAGTATTCTCGCAGTTTTGTGAGTTTATGAAGTGCTACAATCAATGCCATAGCCTGATGGCTAGAGAGGGTCTCCAACACACCCAACAGCTGACAGGGAACCCAAGATTCTCTGTATTGATGAGTATCGCTAGTTTCGTAGGAATGGTTCCCTACAAGTGTGTCCGCTAGATTTACCTGCCTCGGAATTGTTATGAACTTTTAAAGTAATTCAGATGTAAAGAAACGTACTGTAAGATGCTGTATTTGATCTAAATGAAAAACAAGAGAGGCTAGCTCTAACTCTGTCAATCTTGTCTGGCTGAATTTGAGGTAAGATTTGTTTCACCTTTTGGTTCACATTGCCACTTTAACCGGTTCTTCAGACAGTTTATGCAGTCTGGTTTGCTATGAATGACCCTTTTACGGATACGTCTTGGCGGGAGATTCAATTTTCTGGGCGAATATATGTACCAAAAGTTTTTTTAAAATACCTAGATTTTATGAAGAAGATACTATTCTTCATTTCTATGTATCAATTTTGGCAGTTGGCACCTACGTGTCTTAAATGCACAAGGAATGCGCAACTAGAGTGTCCGTGCCCTCCACGCATTGCCTGTAACACTCGCTGGTTTGTTTGGCGCCTTGGGGATACCTGAACTATCCTCTTTTCGGGCTAAAACTCATTTTAGCTTTATAATCATATGCCAATGAAATAAACATTACATGAATAAATAGTTCAAGTCTTAGCTGATCAATTGTAGACGCAATTGAAAATATAATAACGCCATCTGATAGCGCTCTCAGTGGTACTGCCTAGAGGCTAATTACCGTAATCTGTTATTGTTCTTAACGCGATGATGGAAGCACCGATAAACATTAAAACAGATGTCAAAGATCAGTTATGAGTACCAGATGTGTAATGCCCAAGTTTCCTCCCAAAAAAGGTCCATTACGTTGGAAATAACACGAGAAGAACATCTTAAAATGTCCGTATTATTAACACTGTGGCCTGTACAGAGGCTGTAGGTAGATTAAGTTGATATGACAATCCACCAGTCAAATTATCCTGATATCGGGCCAACCAATATTTCGTCTATCCTCTTATTGCTGAGCGCCAAGTGAGGAAGCAAAAAGTTCCATTTTTCACGACTTTGGTATAGCAGTGCAGCCTTCTGCAATACAATGAAACTGCGGAATCGAGTCTCCGTTGTCGACTGATATGGATATAATATACAAAATATACGAAAACTTACCGCCGAAGTCATATAAGTTAATCTGTTGTCGATGACTAACACACTGTAACATCCTCTGTAGTTCTAATGCCGCTATTCCATACAAAAACAACGACAACACTCGCTGTACTGATCATACCAAGGACGAATCAAGTTACAGCTAATATCTGTTGGAATCTGAACAGCACTTTAACCAGGTGCGAAATAACTTAATACTCTGTTCTCTGAACTCTCTTATATAAACACCATAAATTATGGGATTAATGAAAGATGGAAGAGCAAACAAAAACAGGGCCACTCTTTCAAAATTCATCAAAGCACCAATCGAATATTCATCGCATTGATCTATCGCCATGCTTAGTAGTCTGCAGACACTAAGTGGAAACCAACAGAATAGGTACACTACGGTGACAATGCGTATCGTTATGGTTGCTTTGCGGTTCCGCCTGGTTAGTCCCGGTTGGATCCAATCTAGAGTAAACGTTTGGCCTTGTACTTTTCTAGCTGTTTGGTATATCCGGATATACGAGAAAAAAATTGCCACTGAGCCAGCCACAAAGAATGAATACGGGAGGATAATCAAACTTAAATTTGTCGAACCAGACGATATGCCCATTATGCAAGTCGAGAGATTGGGAATATATTTGAAGTAGCCACTGTTGATGAGTAGGGCCAATCCATTTAGTATTAGAGGAATTGTCCAACAGAAAACGATGGCATATTTGAAACGTCTCGGGGTCACCAGTGTGGGGTAACGTAGGGGTTTCGTGCATTTTAAGTATTTGTCCAAACTCATAAATAACAGTATCAATAGCTCCGTAGTATATAAACAGGTCAGAATATAACCGGAGATAGTACATGCCGGTTCTCCAAAGTTCCTCTTGTCTGTGTATATAGAAGGCACCGTGCTGATGCATATGTGGACGGAGGCGACAAAGTCTTTGATGGCCAGATGACACACGAAATAGTACGAAATCTGGTGAAGAAAGTAACTTTGATGGATAGTAATTATAACCACACAGTTTCCCAGGATAGATAACACGGAGACCATTAATATGTACGCCAGGAGAAAAACACGCACACCGCCATCGGTACTCGTGTTTGTTATGTAAGTACCGTTTGCACTGGAATTACAAACAATGATCATGATGATTCGCGTGTCAGTTTAATCGTCTGAATCGTGAGTTAAATATTCCGCGGCACTAAGTATACCATCCCTTCAATGAAACCAGTCCACGTAAAACATGTAACGCAAGCGTGGTTGGCGGAAATGACTCTCTTAGTTAAAACCTTCGAAAACAAGGTTCCTGCGGGAGTTCATATGTAGATGATGTAGCATGGGTTTTGAAAACAAGCGTTATATAATAAGTTTTTATTGAATTGATTGAGAAACTGGCTTATGGATCAATGCATATATGCACTGCGTTGGGCAATGTGTAAACTACTCGTGGTGTCCCTAGAAGCATATGGTGAACTGGTCTGTTTGCCCTCGGACTGTTAGCGGTGAGTTAACAAATACACTGGTGAAGATCATATTGCTCTGTGCAGCTGTATGATCCGCCCCCTTTGACACGAAGCTCAATGGAGTGCAGAATGCAGTTTAAACAACTGAGCAGTAATTCAACAACCTGAGCCAGCCGGTCATTAGCATAAGTATATTACATGGAATTACACCATTAACTAATTATATTGCGGAGAATTGTGTAAATATTCTGCACAACCGCACCCATCACTATTAGGACTTATATGAGTGTTTTGTCAACAAGTATAGCTGGAGGAGTCATGTTATCAGCATTGTGTAATAATTGGAGAGTATTAGCCATAACTGGAGAGTATCGTTGGTGACGTTAATCGATCGTACATATACAACGGGTTATTATTTCTATTTTTTTTCAGAAGCGCTGTTTTCGCAAATGGCATTGTGATTCGTGATATGTGCAATATCTCAGGAGCGCTTTTATTGTACCTGTTCATGTGGCAACTTGGATGACATGACCACACGGCTCCTGGCACCGGCATAAGCGGTATTAGATACAAATCTAAGAGATACGATGGAAATGCTCTCACAACTCGTATATTGGTAATTGGTGAGCTGTGTCGCTGTGACAACTCGTACACTGAGGATTGGTGAGCTGCATCGTCGTCAGGTTAAAATGACGACATTGAACACAAAAGACTAGTCTGTAAGGCCCGATGTCGACCCAACATCAACTTCCCACAATGCCAAAATATATCAAAGACCAAAAGGTCTGTACAGGGGGCGGGCCTCGTGGACGACACGTCCACAAACAGAATCCCACCATATACAGGTACACATTACAACACATATAAGGGAAGTGGGAATAGGTGCCGACATACTGATAGAGCCACATGACTTCGCACTATAGTCTTCTGGTTCATTCTAAAGCACATACCAAGAATCTAACAATTCGTGATATGTATTGTATCTCAGGTACGCTTTTATTGTACTTGTTCATGTGGCAACTCGGATGACATGACCACACGGCCCCTAGCACCAGCATAAGCGGTATTAGATACAAAAACTCAACAACGGCATAGTTAAATCACTTTTGTCCTCACACTCAATTAAATCATGATTACTCTCTTCAATGGGAAGCTTGCACAAACAGAAGATCAACCGGAAGTGCTAATTCTGTCAGTTCATTGGTTAACTGTGTCACAATCGACAAACAGGAAGTGGTAATCACATAAACTGATTGGATAATTCGTTTTATGCAAGTCCCCTATCGAAATCATTTCGAGGTGAGTGTTTAACCGTAACAGATAGAAATTTCACGAGAAAACCTACACCCAAGGCGTCAATGGAAGTCTCATCCTGGGGTGTTTTTCAGATCGTCACAGTAATAAGTGTGTGACAGAGAGAGAGAATTAATGTTCAGCAAAATTTCAGCTATATAGCGACGATCAAACAAAATACTTCGTATTCAAGTTAACAGAGATTCTGTATTTCATTGGATAATTGATACAATTTGAGGGGCGTCTAGCCAGTGGAATATTTTCCGTAATGATTCATAGACAAGATGGGTCGACATAACTGGTTGTGGCCATTCAGACAGCTACAGATGAAAGTTTTTATCCAATTAGTTTTAGGATGACACGCTCTTGGTAAATCACTAATACTGGATGGGCCAGTCTCGCGACAGACTCAGACCTGCGCCCTCACAATTTGGCACCAGATCCCCAGCTTTAAATGCAAATCTCGGTCTCTTCAGCTTCCAAAAAAGAAGGAAGTTCGGTGATTGGCGGTGCACGTGAATAAATACACATCAGGATATGAGGTATATTCACACGTTTTAATGAAAGAATTTAAACCAAAAACTGTATTATTCTGAGTAAATCCAGCACATAGCACATGTAGCACATACTCTTTTTCTCTGATAATTACAAACAACAGCCTTACTCTACGAAGCAACTTATTACCGTTTATGCTACATTTGCTCAACGAGGTACCAAGACAACTTCTATGTTCTAGTCAAAGAGAATTCTTAATGAGAACAACTGCTTATTCGAAGCAGTAATTTAGCAAATTTACTGGTGACATTTTGTAAAGAAAGGCAATATCTATCTGCCCGACGCTTACTTCGTCTGCCGGTAATCAGCCCGATACACGTGCAGTTTTCGATAAAACAAGCCTTACACCACGAGGGCTTCAGGATGACACCCTACACTCCATCTTTGGATGAGATATAGAATCTCAGTCTCTCAAATATACCCTTGCGCACATCAAGAATGACCATTTACTTACTAAACCCCAAATGCGCAGGACATGCTGCTTTTACAGTATCCTGGCCTGCTCGACGATGCTTAGGACAAAAGCGATTCTGGCCGGAGATTAAACTTTCTTAAACGACGGCTTCTGATTGTATTGTAAACATACATAACGCGACTCCCCCAGGATGGGTATGATGTACCGGAGGGATTGGATTGTCATCCTTGTTGTTGTTGTTCTCTCATCTGTCAAAATCATAGCGTTAAGGCGTTCAGATAAGGCGTTGAAGAGTTCAGATAGGGCGTTAACATATGGCGTTAAGGAGTTGAGACGGGCGTTAAGGCGTTAAGATACAGTGTTAAGGCGTTGAGACGGACGTTGACGGTCGTCACTGTATTTCGCTGAATTAGTGAACATTCCATGGAATATCTAGAAAATCAGAGCTTCTGAGTTATTTCACTAGGGCGTTGAAGCGTTAAGCTTGGCGTTGGAGGGCGTTGCTACAAGATGACACCTAACGCGACACATTCGAACCGCGGATGGTCCATCTCTACCCCAGACACCCTCCTTCACACCCTAATAATGCCCACTTTGGCTAATACTCCTACTGATGACTCCACCAATGACGTCACAGATGAAGTGGGCTCAAGTCGTGATCTATACCACGAAAGCTCCACTTTGACACCTCACACGACGCATTCGTACCAAGATTGGTCCATCTCTACCTCAAACACAACCCGCGCATCCCCAAAATGACCACTTTACTCACTACACCCCAACTGCGCATGCGCAGGATAATGAAACAGCATTAGACACCAGTAAAATCCGACGCTACCCCAAGAGAACTTCAAAATAAGGCTTCCACCTATCCCATTGGATGCTCCCCCACGCATGCTTTACAATGATACCTCACTTGATCCAATCGGGCCATCAAGAGCCCCTCTCGGACCCAAAACGTCCACCCAGTGCTACATGCCCAGAGCGCATGCGTACAGTGACTTTTTCAAAAAAGTTCACCGCTTAGCTTCGAGACCTCGCCCATACGTGGTGAGGCGTAAAAAACAAGATCCCACAACCCATACCGCAATGAACATGTGTGGGTTTCCCATTAGGTTCAACATTGGCCACTGCGCCAGTATGGACCTATCCACACCACCCCAGAACTCCATGCACTTTTCAAAACATTTCACCGCTTAGCCTCTAGAAAAAATGACCACCCGTTTACCCCATACATGCATTTTCCTTCCTTATGGGTTAGGTGTGAAGTCCGTGTTCCGCTTTTTATATTTTCGGGACAAATACCAATTTTACATGCACCCATTATCCCACCCTGCCTCTCTCGGCAGGCCCCGATCCGCTGGAGACCGATATTATTTGGATATGGTTGATGGCAGTATTCCCCTATTTTAGGGGTAAAGTCCGTGTTCCGCTTTTTACATTTTCGGGACAAATCATTATTTCACATGCACCCAACCATGACTTGATCGCACTGAAGGAACGCTCGACTTTGACACCTCACTCAACCCAATCGGGCCCCACCTCGGTCCCAGAACGTCTAGTTCCATACACTTTGTCTACTGCGCATGCGCAGAATAACGTCAGTTCCACGTAGCAGCCATCCCGTCGGATGCTCCTCCATGTATGCTTTACAATGATACCTCAATCGACCCAATCGGACCACTAGGGGCCCGTCTTGCCCCCAAAACGTCTATCCAGCGCTACTTGCCCAATGCGCATGCGTAGAGTGACTTTTTCAAAAACTTTCAACCAATCGCTTCGGGACCCCGCCCATTGTGCTCTACGAGGTAATACGTGAAAAACAAGATCCCACAATGAACATGTATGAATTTCCCGTTAGGTTCAACATTGTCCAGTGCGCCAGTATGGGCCGTAAAGTGATCGGCCCTCTGGTAGATATATATATGCTATTTTCAACCTTGGTTTGTAGCATATGACTCGTGGTGTAATGGATAACGTGTCTGCCTCTAGATAAAGCGACCCGAGTTCAATTCCCGCTGGGACCCTTTCCCTTCTCCCACGGTACAGAGAAACTGAGGGTCCCCCACTTACCATGTAACATGGGCGAATAGATGGCAATATTGTCGGCGACCATGTGCATTCCATTGATGCTTCGGAAGGGCAGATAAAACCTATATATTCTCCTGGAGACTGCCAGAGTTTGCCGGAGATGAACGGAGATGACCGAAGATTCCCGGAGATTGCCGGAGATGACCGGACATTGCCGGATATTGGCGAGAATCTCCTTCCGCGTATTTGAAATCTCGGGACAACTTTCTCTTCGCGGAGGCTTCTTCCTGCGACCGCATCACCGCCGACCGCATCACCGCGGAAGAATACATTCCCCGCAGCCGCCACGGTGCCGGAACTATTTGCGACCAAAGATAGCCTTTATATACTACTGTCCTTTCTCTGACACGGTGTTTCAGATATTTTAATGCGAATCTCTTCTAATTAGGGTACATTATAAAAGTGCTAAATATTGAATATAGATGCTATTAAAGTAACCCATATTGTCTGCACAATATTGTCAAGTATGCTATTTAACACCATGGTAAAGCATAGGAAATTTGAAAAATATCTAAAAAAGAACCAATCCTGCACCTAACTCTCTAAATGCTAATAAATGACGCAAAACATCCAAATCAAGTTCAAAAACATTTCAACTTACCAGACTCAATTTATCGAATAGTTGAGCATTGGTGGTGTAAAAATAATGCAGCAAATTTGAACAATTTGATTATTTTCCTCAGTGGATGTACATGTATGAGGGAGGAGTACTTCGGACAACCCTAATAACATGTTTATTTTCCGTTATCCGAAGTGCAATCAATAAAGTTGCTCTTCATCGGGTTCATCTTTAGTCTGTTGCATTTGGAACACAAATGTAGCCCCTTTCTCCAAAATTGCATAATATCAGTCCTGATGGGTTTACCGTGAATTTATCTTCAACAGATTGGTTGATTTTCGCATATTTACTTGAACTGAAATTTCATCAAATTATCAAAACAAACATGGGCTTGATTTCACTAATCTGTATCCTGTTGTTTAATGCATATGTGAATAATTTACTGCTTCGTCCGTGATCTCATAATGTTGGAATACACCAATGGGTCGACTGATGCCATTAATGTACACAGCCAGAAAAACGATGTTGACCCATCACCATTTTTTAGTGTTGAGGCCAGTTCAAGTGGTGCTGAGAAACGGTGTTGACATAATTCAACACCAAAATCCAGTTCAACACCAAAAAACGGTGTTGAGAAAATGGTGTTGACCCAATCCAACACTGAAAAATGGTATCGAGACCAGTTGAACACCAAAAAACGGTGTTGAAAGAATGGTGTTGAAAATGTAACACTGAAAAATGGTGTTAGACCAGTTCAACACCAAAAAACAGTGTTAAGAAAAGGGGGTGTTTCGACACCAGTTTAACGCCAAAAATGGTGTTAAGAGAATGGTGTTAAAATTCCAACATTGAAAAAAAACAAGGGTTATGTGAAACCCCGTAGGCTCGCCGTTTTGGTTTACGCCAATAAGAATGTTACCAACTACAAATTGATATTTGAATTTACTTCAATTTCAAAATTTCAATTTAAGAAAAATGCAATTTGAATTGCCAGGCCTTATAAAAAAATACCATGCATGGTTTACAAGAATGGCTTAGAAACCGGTAAAGTTAAACAAATGATATTTACCAAATGTACTGATTGTAGTTTGTATGAGCGTGCCAATAGCGCCACGTGGTGCGAGGCAGGAGAGAAATGTTGACCTCTGAACAGTTAACAGTATTTTCGTTATTTTTGGGATAACACTATCTTAGAACAACACAAATTCTAGTGCTGAAAATTTGGTCGAGTCCCGTGCAGGATTCGAACCAGCGACCCCAGAGTCAGGCACCTAATCGCCAGCACAGTTATATATTCGGTACTCTGAACGCTTGGCATAGAACAAAAGACATTCTTATTTTCCTGGCTGGAATCAGTGAGGCTTATAACATGTCTAATTGTGATCTCTGCATTAATTATGGGGATTATAAACAAGGAAAGAGTCTCCCCGTAGTTCCCGGAAATATGAAGTTCAACTCCGCAAACTTTGACCCTGCAGGGCTATGGCGTTGGCCTTGCTTCGATGAGAAGACGTCTCACGAATAGACTGGCTGCCGACTTAGCATGCTGTGCATGCGGTTCAGTACCGCATGACGAAATTGCGTTTTGAAAGACAAGATTTTTGTAGCTGTCAATAAAAAAAATGCTTATATGCGGCAAAACTAGCTGCCTGGCGAATAGAAAAGGGGAATGTGCGGATAGCTGACAGTCAACATGTGCTTCAAAGCTTTATACGATTTTCCCTACATTTGTATAACTTTCTCAACTTTAATACAGGGGTATTTCTTTCAAAACTATTTGTCAGTTCAGTAGTTCAAGTTGCCGAATAAATCCTTCGTCGGATTTCGACTTGTCAGACAAGAACAACACGTACACTAGTCAGGCTGACATTACGTCGCCGGGAAAGCCGATATATAGATTGATTTCTTTACGTCTTATTTTTTCGAATAGGCTGTGTTTCCATGCACTGAATATGTCCTCTAATGTTCGAACATTCAAATCTAATAAAGCTCCCTATTTTATTTTGTGTTTATCTGCGGTGATCAGTCAGGCTATTCGCCTCTTTCTCATGTTTCGATCACATGACCTGCTGGGTGAGTTCCGGTCGTTTGACGTCGTAAGATTTGCATGGAGCATGCTAGTTTTTCGTTGACAGCGTCTGTTCCATATGAGTGAAAATTATACAACTTGTCTTGCTTGAAAGTTATAGTGCACTTCTGAAATATTATCTACCGGAATCAAACTGCAAAACTTTGTTTTAAAAATAATTCTCATTGACTTCAATGTTATTTTCGCGACCGTCAAATCTTCCGCCGGTTACCTCCCATAAGATAAGATAAGATAATTCTTTATTGTACAAGCGTCAATGACTGACAGAGTACAAAATTCACATAACTATAACAACAGGTCAATTAATTCTAAACTTATGTCATATATATCATATTCCCATGTGCCGTCGGCCGGAACTCACCCAAAATGTACCACGTGACTGCACTTGTGCATCTCCCGAATTGTTGCTATACTTCGTTGATTTCCGTTTTTTTCCCGAATGGCTGATCGATTCCGTCAAGTGTGAGATCGAAAACGAGGCTTGTCATGACAACACTCACAATCATGGCGGAAGATCTGCGAACTGTAGTGGGACTAGTTACTCCGTGCAGTTCTCTATCGAACGACAGAATGGGGATTATTGTTCGCGGAGTGAGATTCTAGCATTAAGGGCAAACTTAAGAAGATTGAAATTACTGATCGAAATGATAGTCATAGGCAGTGTTTGCCAAATATCTCCAAAATGGCTACAAGGATTTGGATGAAAATTTCGCATACATTGGTTCAGATTGTTGTGGTTATTCCAATGCAATTAGAAACCAAATATATTCCTATTTCACCAAGAAATCACTCTTGCAACTTACCGCATTGAACTGTAAGGATGCCTGGGTGCATTACTTGGATAGGAATTAAAAAACGCCCAATAAACTTCCTTTAAATCAATCACAAGAAGATCCTACACGGATAATTGGGAAAAGAATTGAGAATGGCTTCAAAATTGAAAATTTACAAACAGGATATGAGCACAAGATGTAAATGTTGCACTGCCATTTTCTGCAAGTACTTCTTTTACAGCTGAGTTGAATATTCAATTGGTAAATTTAACCCTTGATTACCGAATACAGCAGACATAGAACCATATTACACGAGTATACGCGACGAATATTTGGGGGGTTAATCTACATGTGTGTTTATACAGTATACTCCCCCCGTTTTACATAAGAATGGAGCACATGGTCATTGAGTTATGACCTGCTACAAGGTAAACATGCGTTGCGTAGAGTTCTGACCTGTTCTGACATATTTATTCACGCTCATAGAAGAGTATTGCACTTAACTATCAGATTACCAACTATATACAAGCATGATTATTGCCTATACAAACAGTTTTTGGACAAATGCAAACCACAATTGATGGGTCGCTTTTCTCCATGTGTTGTTGTTGTGTTGGGAGGATTCCACACTTACGCCACACTATCGTCCGCCAGCAATTCGTATCTGATCGAGTACATGAATAGAAATGCCAAGCAAAATAGTACTACAGGTATCAGATACTAAAAATGCAAAAAGAATTATTGCGCAAGTAAGAAACGACTAGTGTCCTATAATTTACTAAATTCATTTACAAAGATAGTGCCACGGCACTGTAGCTCATCTGTCTGTAACTGGAGAAAGTATCTGTGAGAAATTTTTACTAAAGAACTGCAATAGATGAGTTTCTAACTTGTGTTGTCCCGCCTGAACACTAAATGATCCATGCAGTTATTCACTGAGATTTTATGATAAAGTTTCATGGGAAATTCAAGATGCGGCCATATTGGATTATCGAAATGGACCAAACAAAGGTATCTTGCACAACTGGACCACAAGGGGAACCTGTGTATCAACATCCATGCAGTAATATAAGAATTCAGGATAACAAAATTGCATGGGGAAATCCAAGATGGCCACCTGGTGGCCATATTGGATTTTTCAATCAGACCATCTTGCACAGCTAGACCCCATGGGCAACCTCTGTACCAAATTTGCGAAAGATCCATGCAGTAGTTCCTGAGAAATCATGATAACAATGTGTCATCTGTAAATCCAAGATGGCCACCTGGTGGCCATATTGGATTTTTCAATCAGACCATAAATTGTATCTTGCGCAATTAGACCCCAAGGGGAACCTCTGTACCAATTTTGAGAAAGATCAATGCAGTAGTTCCTAAGAAATCGGGATAATGTTTCATCTGGAAATCCAAGATGGCCGCCTGGTGGCCATATTGAATTTCTAAATCAGACCACAAAAGTATCTTGCACAACTAGACCCCAAGGGGAACCTGTGTATCAAATTTGAGAAAGATCCATGCAGTTCTTCCTGATAAATCACGATAACAAAGTTTCATAGGGAAATCCAAGATGGCCGCCTGGTGGCCATATTGGATGTTCGAATCAGAGCAGAAAAGGTATCTTCAAAACTAGACCCCAAGAGGAACCTGTGTACCAAATTTGAGAAAGATCCATGCAGCAGTTAACGAAAAATAATGATGGCAAGATTTCACTGGCAAATTCAAGATGGCCGCCTGGTGGCCATATTGGATTTTTCAATCAGACCACAAATTGTATCTTGCACAACTAGACCCCAAGGGGAACCTCTGTACCAAATTTGAGAAAGATCCATGCAGTAGTTCCTGAGAAATCGCGATAATGTTTCATCTGGAAATCCAAGATGGCCACCTGGTGGCCATATTGGATTTCTGAATCAGACCACAAAAGTATCTTGCACAACTAGACCCCAAGGGGAACCTGTGTATCAAATTTGAGAAAGATCCATGCAGCACTTCCTGATAAATCACGATAACGAAGTTTCATAGGGAAATCCAAGATGGCTGCCTGGTGGCCATATTGGATGTTCGAATCAGAGCAGAAAAGGTACCTTGCACAACTAGACCCCAAGAGGAACCTGTGTATCAAATTTGAGGAAGATCCACAAAGTAGTTCCTGAGAAATTGCAATAACAATGTTTCATGGGGAAATCCAAGATGGCCACCTGGTGGCCATATTGGATTTGTGAATCAGACCACAAAAGGGATTTTGAACAACTAGACCCCAAGAGGAACCTGTGTACCAAATTTGAGAAAGATCTATGCAGTAGTTCCTGAGAAATCGCGATAACAATGTTTCAATGGCAAATTCAAGATGGCCGCCATGGCAGCCATATTTAAAATCGTATCGACACGGCATGAACAAATTCTGATGTACTCATTGGGGGGAACATGCATGCCAAGTTTCAGCTTAATCGGCCAAGCGGTTTCAGAGAAGAAGATGTTGACGGACGACGCACGACTGACGACGGACGACGGACAATCAGGCCATGACATAAGCCCATCGGGCCTTCGGCCCAGATGAGCTAAAAATTGACAAAAATAACTTGGAGTGCATGATGCATGGTGACGTCATGGTTCGCTGATTTCCGCAGGAATCTTCGGAAAACCCCGAATGCCATTTAACTCCCAACAACTGAGGCAAACCACCCAGATATATAGTCCCTTCACTAAAGGATAATTATTAATCAATGGGCGATTTAATTGATATTATGACAATCCATTAATACATACTAAGGGAACATGTAAGGATTCCTTACACTTCGGGATGTTGAATGAATGTTAGATTTCCGGCGCACGTTTATGCAGACAAGGTGCTTGACCCAGCCAGTTTGTGACGATGAAAATGGCGGGGCGGAGCTTTTGAAAAGAACGTAAAAATACACATGGAAAGAGGTTAATAATCCAACATTTGCTTCATTGTGTCTCACTTGGCAGGTAGTATTTCACTTGATATAAGTGACGATCTTGCTCTGTGTCCAGTTGTCAAGGACGGTAATATCATAATTTGTATTCTGTACTATTAGTAATATTGTAAACAATACAGCGAATATTACCTACCCATAATTCCAAGCGACAAGTAAAGTGAAGAAGATGCCATGGTGGATCATTTGTCACTCATTTCCTGCTTGCAAATTTTCGATTTTGAAGCCATTCTCAATTCCTTTCCCAATTATCCGTGTGGGATCTTGTGATTGATTTAAAGGAAGTTTCTTGTGCGTTTTTAAATTCCTATCCAAGTAATGCACCCTGGCATCCTTACAGTTCAATGCGGTAAGTTGGAAGAGTGATTTCTTGGTGAAACTCAACAAATTGTTGACACTCGTTGCTCGAGTCTCCCGTTGAGCAGCACAGTGAGTCCAAGGTTGAAGAGCCCAAGATTAACAACAACAACAACGACAGAGACGTCCCAAAGCCCCCATGAAGTCAGTCAACAATGAAGTCGAGGCTTGCTTCGTTCTTTTCACCTTGTAATTATCACTTTTAAAAGTTGAAAAGTCCAACCACCTCCATAAAAGACACTGGTTGGACAATTTCGACATCAAGTATCTCGATAACCGTCCACGAATAAGTTGACTGAACTATGCCACCATGGCATGCAAGCTAGCTGTCTACGAATTTTTCAACGAGGATAATATTATCAGTAGATCGCGGGATGAGCTCAACAATGATTCCTGGGACTTCGAATTCATATGCGAGTTGAAATGGCCGCAGCGCAATACGATAGTTGTTCCAGCCAAAGTTTTGAGATTCAGTGGTAAGTACTGTAATAAATAAAATTATGTCATTCCGAGTGTTATTTATGTTAAATGTATCACTTGATATCTCATTTTTGTTTACCACTTTTTGGGACCGCAATGTTATAAGTGCTATCTTAGATAGCTCCGGTTCAACATTTAACATGGCTGGTATAGAATTCAGCCTCCCCCCTCCCCCTTTTCAAATGTGCTCCACGGCTCCTGTAACCAATTCGATTCATAGCATGAATAAGAGGGGGATCACATTAAGCATGTTATTAAGATTAAGTTATGTGATACATGTATTTCACTATTTCAGACAAGCGTCCCGAGCTGAAGTCCATACTGGACAGACTTCTGGATGGAGAGGATATATCTTTTGGGACCGCAATGTTATAAGTCCTATCTTAGATAGCTCCGGTTCGACATTTAACATGGCTGGTATAGAATTCAGCCCCCCCCCCCCCCCCCAACACCTTTTCAAATTAAGCATGTTGTGAAGATTAAGTTATGTGATATTTCACTATTTCAGACAAGCTGAAGTCCATACTGCACAGACTTCTGGATGGAGAGGATCTATCCGACATTACGAAATCCGTTGGTAGTCTGGGAAGAGAACAGAGAGGCAAACGAACGATATCCACAAGACAATCCTCCAGTTCCGAAGATGAGGTAATTCTATAGCAAGTGAAAAATCAGCTCAAATCAAGTTAAGCTATATGTAGTAAGCAGTGCCACCAAACGAAGTCTACAATTAAATTTGGCTGAGGGTCGCTGTTTGCGAAACCGCAAAAACATTGCGAAACTGATCAAAGCACCAACGTGCTGAAAATGCCTCTGCACATATTTGTTTTTGATGACTGCAACAATCTGTTGTATCCACAAAGTTAATGAGTAACTTCCGCATAATTATAGATATATAACTTTCCTTCAATGGATGTGTTTTCGCCACCACACACCGCAGAAGAATTTCGATTGCGGAACTGGATAACTATCTGTATGTTTGATTTTCAGGGGCCGCGGAGCTGGGGGGGGGGGTGTCAGTCCGTCCAACATTTAACTTGACCGGTATAGAGTTTAGCGAATATGTGTCAAGTTTGCAATATCTTTTAGATCAAATATATTTATTGTTTACAGATCAATAGCAATATTATACATATATGATCCCAATGAGGTCAATATGTTTTCTGTACTAGAGAAAAACAATATTTGCAGAGGCCAAGGGTTCTCACACATGAGGAAGTAACTCAAATCGTATATTGAGTAGATCACCTCCCTTGTCGTATCATGGTCGTGATAGTGTTAGGAGTAATGTAAATATCTAGTTTTCAACTCTTCCAATACAAAGGGAAGTACATGTATATAGCGACGATCAAACAAAATTCTAAGTATTCAATTCAAAAACTCGGTAAACTAATGCGTTAAAACAGGTACAAACATTGTGAACTCAAAATCTCAGCACGCACAGATGCCAAAAACGTTCATGAAAAATAATACACAAGAAATCTGAAACAATACCAGCTTTAAAACACAGAAATACTCAAAATAATAGACGAAATTGCAAGTACAAAATAAGGCACCGTTTCCAATTATCGTTCGCGAATGAATCGTTTATTTCGTCAAATTTTCTCGAAGTCGCGATTTTCCAAGGCGCGAGGGAATGGTTTTTTTTTCTTCAAAATAAACGATTCATTCGCGATCGCTGTTCGAATGGGTTTTTTTTCTGTTGGCAATCGTTTTTCAATCGAGAAAATTCTCGCGAATAAAAAGCGATATCGCGATTCAATCGCTTTTTAATCGAGAAAATATAAACGATTGAAAAAAAACGATTGAGGATTATAGCCGAAAGTAGTACACCATTGGTTCAGCCTGACTGACCCGCATACACATTCGAGTTTCTAACACTTCAGTCAGACTATATAAAGTTCGATCATTTTTTCTTCTTCCTTTTCCATTCTTTGCCTAGTGTAAAACTATAGCGTGTTTCTGTACAGTTGGCGGTTATATAGATACGATGGGGATATTGAAAGAAATTGAAAAAAAATATCTATATATATACATAGGAATAATGGTTATGCATATAATTATAACTTCATATTTACATATATTTTGTACGGGACACAGACCCGGATATGGTCAGATTGGGTCATTTGCACTTGCAATTTCGTGTATTATTTTAGGTATTTCTGTGTTTTAAAGCTGGTATTATTCCAGATTTCTTGTGTAGTATTTTTCGTGAACGTTTTTGGCATCTGTGCGGGCTGAATTTTTTAGTTGATTCGTCAGATTTTCGCTGTACGCGTGGTTTTTTGACCTACGATCACCATTTTCCTTGTGTAGATAGATGGCGCTGTATTGAATATAACATTGTCATACGGGGTTTTGAGTCTTCGAAAGCACTTAATTATTAATATATAGCGCGGGCTATTTGTAAAAAAATTCACAACTGGTTAATCCAGTAAGAGATGAAATTATATACTATTCAGTTGGTTTTTGGCTTGAGCTTCCCTTTGGAATCATTCATAGTTCATTTATCAAAACATAAAATTAAAATAAAAAGTATTGTACATATGCGAATCCAACCGTTATATGCGATTCAATCAGCATTGTGATATGTATTTGATATAAATATGAAATCACTGCCGCGAATATTCTTATAATAAATAAAATTAACTTGATGGTGATTTTTTGAACTTATTCACATCTCAATAGTTTAAAAAACTGTACCAAAACACGAATGGATACCCTTTCCTGATGTATGTTTTACTATAACAAAATATACATATTTAATTACACTATTTTTCACCTCAATTAACCTAGAAATTCTCTGCTGGAGGGCTAAGCTGTTCTGGGTTATCGCCATGCGCCCATTCACACCTCTATGAAGCCTGTGCCGTAATCATTCTGATAATGCAATCAACGACGAACTCAAATCCACTTATGACCTGTACCCGGTATTTACAAAACAAGATATTGTGACTATCATCCTGTATTGTTTATACCAAGTTGCATGAATATATGAGGAAATTATCGAAAGTATGAAGGGAATGACTGAACATTAATACATTGTCGACTCACACGATTATTGAATAAACATGTAATTTTGTCATTTACGCTTCGCCAGAGTAAATCTGAGCGCGAACGTCACAGGAAGCATGGTACAGGTATATGTATAGATATTTCCAGCATACGCCCTACTTCGGCTTGTAGGAGACTATAGATCGTGAATCATATATATTATTCGGTTATCTTGCGCATTTATACATGTACATTATAGTATAGTAATATAAGTTTTTCCATCGACAAATCCGCAATCAACATTACATGTAGTTCCCAGTTCGCGGATAGAGCGGCGTACGATGGCAACACGGCCTATGTGTCAAATATCACTCCGCCTCACGATTCTCTCGCGCCTTGAAAAAACCCGATTCTCTCGCGATTGAAGATTCGCGATCAAGAACGGATCGCGCATGGGTAAACGATTCAAAAACGATATCGCGAGAGAATGGTTTTTTCCAGAAAAGGTTCAATCGTTTTTTCTCATTTTTTTTCTCGATATCCTCGCGACTGATTCGCGACTGATCGTTTTTCAATCGAGAAAATTGAAGAAAAATCGCGACTGAAGAAAAAACGATTAATGGAAACGATCCCTAAATGACTCAATCTGGCTATATCCGGGCCTGTGTCCCGTAAACAATATATGTAAATATGAAGTTATAATTATATGTATATATCGTTCGCCATTATTCCTATGTATATATTTTTTTTCAATTTCTTTCAATGTCCCCATCGTATCTATATAACCGTCAACTGAACTGAAACACGCTATAGTTTAACACAAGGCAAAGAAGAATGGGAAAAGAAGAAGAAAAAATGATAGAACTTATAGTTTGACTGAAGTGTTTATGATATATAAACTCGAACGTGTATGCGGGTCAGTCAGGCTGAACCTTGCCGTACTACTTTCGGCTATAATCCTCAATCGTTTTTTTTTCAATCGTTTATATTTTCTCGATTAAAAAACCATTCAATCGCGATATCACTTTTTATTCGAGAAAATTTTCTCGATTGAAAAACGATTGCCAGCAGAAAAAAAACACATTCGAGCAGCGATCGCGAATGAATCGTTTATTTTGAAGAAAAAAAAACCATTCCCTCGCGCCTTGGAAAATCGTGACTTCGAGAAAATTTGACGAAATAAACGATTCATTCGCGAACGATAATTGGAAACGGTGCCTTAGTTATCTGGTTACGGAGTAAAGGAGACTATCCGCACATGGGACATCACTCGACATGGTATCGGATAATGTAGGGCATTAGTACTTCGTTCCGCAGTGCTAGGAGAGAGAGAATTAATGTTTAACGTCTCGTTCAGCAATATTTCAGCTATATAGCGACGATCAAACAAAATTCTAAGTAATCAAGTTAATAACTTAGTAATCTAACACATTAAAACATACACACATTAAAACTTATGCAAAAAAACGATTTCTCTCAAATATCCCAAGACACAGTCCTCCCTCACCCGACTAAAGAGATCTTTAGTAGTAGTCGCTCGATAAAAAGAATATCTTACAATCCATATTGGCATCCATGTTGAAAGGACAGTATCACGCCGGAACTTGGAAAAGTGGATGTCAGCTGTATGACTTCCGTTACCTTGGAGATCAGCTCGAGAAGTAAAACCAGGAGAAACACCTCAAATTAGAAGAGATCCTTCGCGGGTAGAATCGAGGGAATATCCATTTCATTAGGATATATATTTTATCACACAACCAGGACTATGTGAGCAGGAACACACCCTATAGCACGTGCTGTGCCTCACGTGCGGCTGATCAAGGTTTACAGCTGAGCGGTGTAAAATCCTTACACCACTATGACTTTGGCGGAATAGGCCCAACATTCGCGAATGAGAGGGACATCTCACCACTTCGATGCTATTGCCAATCGGAATTTCACCATAATCGTTTACATGCACTTCAGATACAAGCGTCTAGTCCGTCATTCATTATTCCGCCGTCGTTCATTAAAGAATTGCCGCGTCCGTAATCGAAAGACCCAATTCATATAATAGCATTAGCACCAAATAGAAGAATAAATCATAGTATATACATATAACTAGGCCAACTTCCTGCGAGAGAGAAGCGGTCAGCAGTTTTCAATGATGCCAGCAAGACAGCATGATGTTCCAAAAATATATTTTATTTGTAAATTCGTTATCTAGAGTATGATGTAGCTCAGTCTCGCTGAGAGGGAGAGATATTGAGGACCATTAGGAAACCAGGTATTTTGCATGACGGCGTATCTATTTTATGACTTGACAAACATTGATATCCGCATTGAGTATTTTCTTGAAACAGATACCATTTTTTAAATCTGCAGAGCATCCATAGACCATAGTATTATCGGAATAGTTTTAATTTCGATTTCTGTTGTAAATGCTTGCCGAGGAAAGCGGTTTGCGAATCCAGACACAGAAATACACGGGGGGGGGGGGAGGGGGCAGGCAATGTGGAATTTGCAATATGTTTAATCCAAACATTAAATATATCAGACCAGAGTATTACAATTTGCTGCATATTTTACATGACACAAGAAAACCGTTCTATTTCTCAAATCAACTTTCATAAGGTCCATGGCATGGCAACCCTGCAATTTTGTCATAAGTTGCAACGACTGTTTTCAAACTTACATACTGAAAGCAGAAAGTATATGAAACAGAAGAATGCTAAAAAATATCGAGTTACATTCGTCGCATAGAAATATGATTCCAATGTGTCGAGAGAGATAGCGCAATTTGTCACGCCATCCATTCAGACTGCTCGTTAGTTAGAGGCTAGAACTCGAGAATTACAGTGAGACTCACGTAAAAGAAGATTATTTTATTAACAAATGCTGTAATTCAAACCATTTAATTGTTTTTCATATGAAACGTACTTCTACTTTGATAAAATCGGGTTATGCCTAATGATTTCCTTCTGAAGTGTAACGACCGGTATCTAATCTCATTCCGTTATATTTTCACGAGTGCTGACAGAACGTTCCATTGATATTCGGAGTACTAACTCCATTTGTAATATAAGGCGAGTAGTTTATGTTAAAATTAAATCCCACAACACTGGTTGCAATTTCATTAGACGTGTTATGTTACTGCAAACTCATATTTTCTCAAGCTGGGAAATCGGAAATCTTCAGCTGTGTCCTTAACTTCCTTTGTGCTGATGGTCTTGACTGTTGCGAACTCCTATCGACTCGGTCACGAACATGCCCGATGAAAAAAATTATCATCATGAACGCACTTTTAAAGACGAGACCCTGAGCTTTCAAATCAAGATATAGCTGGATGAAAACATCTACCTAGAAATTCCCTATTTCGAAATGATAGGCAATTGTGGGACTTGTGTATATCGGTACACAGATGCGACGAAGAGAGGGTCAATATTAATAATATATTGATACTAAAATAGAAAGCTGACCAAACTCGAGTGCTAACCAACTTTTGTTATCTGCTTTCATCACAGCCAGAAAAATGGTGATGACCCATCATCCTTTAATGGTGAAAAAACTGGCCATCACCTTTAAAAGGTGATGAGATAGAGCCATCACCTTTAAATGGTGACGGCCATCACCTTTTAAGGGTGAAGATTTTAACTTATCACCCTTAAAAAGGTGGTGACCTAAATTTACAATCATTGTTCATTGCTCCTCAGAGGTGATTGCCATCATTTTTAAAGATGATCATAAAAAAGGATGATGACTCTAACACATCACATTTTCGAAGTGATAGTTATCACCTTTTTTTCAAGTTGTGATCATCATCATATTATTGCTTCCTACAATATCATATCTGCTACTCTTGGTTACTACTGATATGACTAATTGTCTGTAGAGTCATTTATGTCAAAGAAAGTTTGGTCACAGTGATACATTAGCCAACGACCAATTTTCTCGATGGATCAGTCATCTTGACATCAAATCTTCCCATGTCGTCTGGTTTTGCAGGCGATTTAGCCGACTGTGAGATTTGTGAAAAGCGAGAACACGATATATGATCGAGTGGCTTGTACAACTGAACGGCACATATACATGTATGAACAAAAAAAAGCAGCCAGACAGATCTTGATATAGTGATTCTGAGAAAATTAAAATGGCGGTCAGCTTTCGGTCTTTTCTGTCCATTATTTTCGAAATATATAAAAATAACAATAATAAAAAAAATAGAATAAAACAAAATCGGAAAATCGCCCAGGCCTGGTAAGGTTGATTCATATTTCCAAATTAATAGCGTTAAATTCAATCATTTTAATGTAGTATGGCCTCAATGAACGCCTAACCAATACATTATGGAGTCACTCTATGTAATCGAACCCTGGTACACGAACAACTATCATGGTGGGGGTTTTTTAACGGAGAGAATTACAAAGTGAATTCATCGCCATATTATCCATATCACGGAGTAATGGTAGTCATTTTGTGGAGCTCAGTTTGTTATACGCGCTGCAAAAAGGAAACTGTATGTGGAACTGTCGCGAATTTTGTCAAGCTCCAACTATTTGGACAGACTTTAGTTCTATTCTGTCGCTTTATTGGATCTTCAGTAACCTGATTAAATGTCACGTCCAGTGTCTCCAACAAATGACCTATCGCAGCGCAAATTCAGCAGAAAGTGCGGGAACGCAGAATGAGCAGCCGTTTTCCATCCTACCAGGGCGAAAGAGGCCCCCTACCAAACTTTCTGCAATATCTTTGAAACAACAAAAAGTTAGGAGCTGACATTTCGAAACTTCTTTTTCAACTTTGCTTGAGTCATTTTGATCCTATCTGCATAGCCCTCCGAGCAAAGGATCCCGGCTGCACATATGGCTGCGATGAGGATGTGACTGACAAGGTTACCAATTAAAGTGTCCAAATAATTTTATTTCAATTTATATGTAGTTCATATTTATTATGTAGTTTATGAGGGGAAAAAAAGAAAATCTTACCGAAAATCGAATCAAAAATGGATTTTTTAATATGACGTCACTGTGAGGTCATCAACGAGACTATCTAGGGCTAGGGCTCATCCACTGACATCAGATGAGTTGTTTGAGCTGATCTGTCATCACAGCTCCCGAGCTAGCGCATGTAATCCCGCTTAAGCCGATGCTAGGTGCCGTGTGGGTACTGCATAGTCTTCACATGAACAGCTGCAATAAGTGTAGCTGAGATACTAAGGCTGCGTCCGAGAATCCACCGCATTCTTGGGTCTAAATGTTAGGTGTCGTACTTTCCTGTAATGTCATACGGTTGCTTTTTAGCCGCCAGACGTCAATTTTTCCCACCTCTTGCATATCGCTCCATTTTTTTACATTGACCCCATGATAGCCCAATGAGTTCAAATGTTTTGCTTGTTGGAGGGCAACCATTACGACAACCCCAATGTTTGCATGTTATGAAAAGAAGTATCGGTCATGTTGAAATTTAATTAAAAATTCGAGCTATCGAGATTTTCCTGAATACCACCAGAACAACAAGATTTATCGTTGCAACATCTGATAGAAATTTTCGGCGCTGATTAATAATCACTTTAGCACTAGTTGTAACTTTCGATATTGACCGTTTGGCAACTGTTACGAAGAGAAAAGATGAGAACTGAGACGACCTCTAATCACACACAAACAACATTCAGGGAAAACGATGCGTTAATTAGGGTCCGTACTTTAGTAGGCGCGAGGTGTACATCTTCTCAAATCAAGAAAACGATAAGGAGTCTAATAGTAAATATTGTGACTGCCAGATTTATCTTGCTTACAAATGTTAGCCAATCTGAAAACGTCCACATTAGACTGTTTGCTGCATTGCATGCTTATTGTATTCTCGCTGAAAATCGTTGGATCCCTCGGGGATGTAATTTGATGTTATTCAGGAGACTTAATGACTAACACGATGATTAACAAAACGCTCTACACGGCCTGGAGGGTTATATGTTTTCATTTTTATTATATTCGCCAGCGCTATTACTGGTGCAATAATCATTTCGTTAAAATAAGTCATTTCATCAAGGCTCCTCATCTCCCTTCCTTCCCCCATGGCTATTATTAATCCTGGCGATGTAAGATGTTTAGAAACCAAACACAAGATGGAATGAAAACTTCGCTCACTTGATGCTGCTGTTTAGCCAAGTGCATTGAAAATTTTCCTTCAAATATCGATTATCATTGCGGGAATTGTCAGAAGGATCTATACATATCATTTGAACCCCCGAGTCACCAATAAGAGTGCTTTGGAAATCGACTGTCCTCATTAATACGCAATCATACCCGACACTTTAGATTCGAGACAAGTTGCAAAACAAAATAAGAGGCAAGAGGCACCAAAGGTTCTCATAATTCAAAATAAATGATACAATTATGGGATCACGATGCCTAATTTGACATAATCTGGAATTTTGTATGATCTACCCTCATTGATTTAGCAGTACAATAATATAGACGATCAGACAGGAATTTCGCGAAAATTTATAGATTTATAGTAAAAACATCAACAACAACAATTACAACCTATATTTGCTAAGAAGTAGTTGTTTTTTCGAAATGCGTCAGTACTTTTCTGGCGTTAATTTAGATGGGGGTATTTGGGAGGGACAGCATTGGAAGCCAACAGCTCCTTCCATGATCATAAACAACTACACGATTTCGCTTAGTCAGTTTTTAGCCTTCCTTCTTTCGGTCTAATTGCCTTGAAATTTGGAGAGCACACTATTCGATTCTAAAATCCTTTCACAACTTTTTGCATTTAATTTTATTCTTAACAATTCTACTCACTGGCATTAGAATAATACAAATATGAATAATTTTTCTGACATTTACCGAGGGGTGTAGTCTCCTAGACAGACTAACAGGCTCACCGATTGGCCAAACGGCAAATCAGGTCAACTCTATATTAAAAGATCCGCAACAGAATTCAATTGAATCTATTTGGGTTGGGTGATTTGAGACCTGTCCAGGCAAGGGTTGGTGGTTGGGGGGTGGTGGAGCATTTGAGCCCCTCTAAATATTTTTCTTATCTCTTTGAGTTAGGGAGCTACAACTTTCAACACCATACCCTTGGGTCAAGCTCTAACAGAAAATCTATAAAAAAAATCCAAGATGGCCGCTATGATGATGTTTCAAAAAAAGTAAATTTTTCATCACGATTTTCTGAATGTTTCATTTATGTGTTTTGTTCGCAAAAACTGCATGGTAAATTATCAAATAATAATCGGATGTGAAATAAAATAGTATTTGCCACTTTTCCTCAAAGAAAAGGAAAACGGCGAAAACATCACTTTCTTGGTACCTCCAAATGACCGCCGTTTTGTATTTACCCCTGATCCTCTGTCCGAATGGTTATGCAAATATGGTTATGGTTATAAAAACGATCCCAATATCATAAGCTACAAAGTCACGGGGTGTAATTTCTCAATGCTCTTTAGTTCCGGGGACAGCGCAGTAAGTTTGGTTGGTTTCAACAGTTTGCAATGATGCCGGCAAGACATCATGTTCCAAAAAGAACACCGTTCTATTTCCCAAATCAACTTTCATAAGATCCACGGCATGGCAACCCTGCAACTTTGTCATAAGTTGCAAGGACTGTTTTCAAACTTGCATACTTAAAGCAGAACATATATGAAACAGAATGATGCTTAAAAAATATCGAGTATATTTATAATATATTAGTATATAGAAATATGATTCTAATGTGTCGAGAGAAATAGTGCAATTTGTCACGCCGTCTACTCAGACTGCTCGCTAATTAGATTCTAGAACTCGAGAATCAAAATGAGTCTCCAGTAACAGAAGATAACAAATCATGTAATTCAAATCATTAAATTGTTCGTTATATAAAAAGTACTTCTAGTTTGATAAAATCGGGTTAAGCCTAATGATTTCCTGTCTGAAGTGTAACGACCGGTATCTAATCGCATTCCGTTATATTGTCACGATTGCTGACACAAAGTTCCATTGGTATTCGGAGTAACTCCATTCGTAATATAACGCGAGGAGTTTATGTTAAAATTGAATCCCACAACATTGGTTGCAATTTCATTAGACGTGTTATGTTTCTGCAGACTCATTTTTTTCTCAAGCTGGAAAATCGAAAATCTTCAGTTGTGTCATTAATTGCCGATGGTCTTGAAGGTTCCGAAATGCTACCAACTCTGTCACGAACATGACTGAAGGAAAAACGTATCATCGTGAACACACTTTCAAAGACGAGACTGTGAGCGTTCAAATCAAGATATAGCCGGATGAAAACATCTACCTAGAAATTGCCATCACCTTCAAATGGTGACGGCCAACACCTTTTAAGGGTGAAGATTTTACCTTATCACCCTTAAAAAGGTGATGACCTAAATTTACAATCATTGTTCATTACTCTTCAGAGGCGACAGCCATCATTTTCAAAGGTGATCATAAAAACGGGTGATGGCTCTAACTCATCACATTTTCGAAGTGATAGTTATCACCTTCTTTCTGGTTGTGATCATCATATTATTGCTTCATATATACAATATCATATATGCTGCTCTTGGTTATTACTGATACGATTGATGGTCTGCAGTGTTATTTATGTGAAAGGAAGTTTGGTCACAGTGATACATTAGCTAACAAACAATTTTCTCGATGGATCAGTCATCTGGACATCAAATCTTCCCATGTCGTCTGGATTTGCAGGCGGCAAACATTACCCAAATATTTAAACCCCATCAACGGAGACATCGCAGCCATTGTTGGCGAAAGTATAATACTTCGATGATTCACGATCATATCACTTTAAATTACTTAGTGGGTTTAACTAACACACCCAATAGTATACATAGTTTACGTACAGTTCTGTATGCGTTACTTCTGAGAGCTTTAGATCGAATAGCCAGAGATATACAACAATCTGCGTCTTCAGGAAATATAATACCATCAAAAATCATTAAAGTATGTCAAGATATAGCTTATTTTCGGTTGTATCGTCCAGTGAACATAATCGAAACATCTCAAGATCGGCTTTTCTTGAAACTCAACTTCTTAGATAAAGGACTGGACATCATTAATTTACCTCGAATCCTGAATGATCCAGAGGTACGCAACGCTGTACCAAACTATTTTAAGTTCACAGAACCTCCTTGCATTTCATATAAGTACACTAAATCTATAGCCACCAAAATATTCAATTATTCCAATGCTGTCAAGGAATTTGACTGGAACTTGTACACGTCAGGAGGCTATAGTTGTGATTGTGAATTGTCGAACTTTATCTATACACCATGCAAACATATTGTGACTGGTGACCTTGATGTGGTGAGTGATAAGGATCTGAAATTGCTCCTGATGAAAGGACCTAGATATAGAGAGCCAAGAAGAATAAATCTGAAGGCCAACCTGAAGATAGTCCTGTCTGCATTAGAACAGTACGTTATTGATTGGTCTAAGCGAGAAAAAGTTGAACCTACAGTACTCGCTGATTGGCTGGACCTCACCAAGAACAAGGTCGTTGAAACAATCCGCCATATTGACAGAAGTACTCTTCCCCAAGCAAAACAAGTACTGAGAAACCTCAATTCGCAAGGAGTTCTAGCAAATCTCCAGAGTAAATTCGTCATAGTCCCAGCAGACAAAGCTCCGAATAATATAATATTCATATGTAAATATTACTATTACCAGGTGCTGGTTAAAGAATTGAGTGTAGACATATCTTCATCAAATACGTCTACTTATTCCCAAACTGTATTTACTCTGGAAGATTTATTTAACAATCACAAAAAATTTCTCAGGGAAAGAGGTATTTGTCTTCCAACCAATCATAACGACATGCCAAAAATATACTGGACTCCTAAAATGCATAAATCACCATACAAAGCTAGATTCATAGCTGGTTCTAGAAGCTGCACCACCAAGCTTCTTTCAACCCTATTGACGAGGGCTCTTCAGGAGGTAAAAGCATTTTGGGAAAGGTATTGCGCCACTATTTCTAAGAACTCCGGCGTTGAATGTATGTGGATATTGAAAAACTCAAAATGTCTTACGGAAGAACTTGATGCTAAAGGTCACATACCGTACAGACATGTATCCACATGGGATTTCTCGACTCTATACTACAATCCCTCATCAGGACCTTATTGACTGTATAAGTTCATTAATAGTATCTGTGTTCAAGAAAACTGATCGTAGATATATTAATGTCGGAAGCCATAAAGCATTCTTTAGCTCGACTACATACAAGAGATATCATTCATGGGATGTTTCTTTGTTTATAGAGTTGCCTGAATTTCTCATTAAAAATATCTATGTGAAATTTGGCAACACAATATATCAGCAACATATAGGTATTCCAATGGGTACTAATTGTGCACCCCTGTTGGCCGACCTGTATCTATTCTCTTATGAATATGACTATATGCAGGCGCTTTCAAAAACCGATCCATTCAAAGCCCGTTCCTTCTCATTCACCAAACGCTATATAGACGATCTTCTCGCTGTGGATAATCGCTATATAAATGAAGCAGTGAAGGATATATATCCACCTTCACTGCATTTGAAGGAAACTACAGATAGCCCTACAGGCACATCTTATTTAGATCTCTATCTCTACAAAAATGAAGCGGGCATTCTCTCTAGTCGACTTTATGACAAAAGAGATGATTACAATTTCGACATCGTAAACTATCCCTATCTGGATAGTAATATGCCAGTGGGACCTGCATACGGCGTATACATATCTCGCTTAGTAGCATTTGCTAGATCCTGTGTTACATGTGATGATTTTAATCAACGTCACAAAACATTGTTGCAGAAACTTATAAAACAGGGCTATTCCACCAAGCGCCTCCACTCAAAGTTTCTCAAATTTGGCGATACATATCGCATGCTGATAGCAAAGTACGAACGTAGCGTGCAAGATCTATGGCGCTACGTTTCGTAACTTGTGTCTAATTCCGCTTAAACCGGGGCTAGGGGCTACGTTTCGTAACTTGTGTCTAAATCCGCTTAAACCGGGGCTAGGGGCCGTATGAACCCATGTACTTCAAGATCCTCATGGTGCTCATATGAACAGTCACAATCAATGCGTGACTGAGATACATCTTTTTTAGATGACGACTCTATAACGAATATTATGGATTAAGAATACTGATCAGCGATACGGATTTGATATTTTGGAACATCATGATGTCTTGCCGGCATCATTGAAAACTGTTGACCGCTTCTCTCTTGCAGGAAACAAGCCTATGTTTATGTATACTTTTGTCTTTTTGAATTTGGTGCTAATACTGTTATATGGAAATGGAATAGGTCTTTGGATTATGGACGCGGATATTCTCTAATGGACGACGGCTGGATTATGAATGACGGACTAGACGCTTGTAATTTAGCCGACGGTGAGATTTGTGAAAAGCGAGAACACGATATATGATCGAGTGTCTTGTACAACTGAAGGGCACATGTACATGTATAAACAAAAAAAGCAGCCAGACAGATCCTGATATTGTGATTCTGAGAAAATTAAAATGGCGGTCACCTTTAGGTCTTTTCTGTTCATTTTTTCTAAATAATAATAAAAAAAAAACTAATAAAAAAAATCGGTCCAAAAAATAATTATCATAAGTCCTAGATAGTCTCGTTGATGACGTCACGTCATATTACAATTTTTTTTAAATCGATTTTTTGGCAGGAAAGAAAACGAAAATCCTGCCAAAAAATCGATTAAAAAAACGATGCGTTAATTAGGGTCCGTACTTTAGTAGGCGCGAGAAGTACATCTTCGCAAATCAAGAAAACGATAATGAGTCTAATAGTAAATATTGTGACTGCCAGATTTATCTTACTTACAAATCTTAGCCAATCTGAAGACGTCTACATAAGACTGTTTGCTGTGCTATATGCTTATCGTATTCTCTCTGAATATCGTTGGATCCCTTGGGAATGTAATTTGATGTTATTCAGGAGACTTAAGGACTTGCTATCCACCTGTACTGATCAACACTTGCTCAGATACAATTCTCTCATATTGGCCTTTGCTTTATAGATCATGTATATAAAACTATATATTTTTAGAAAGCCTATTTTCTAAGGACTCATACATGTTCATACATTTAAACTTTGAAAAAAAATTAAGCCTATAATTCATATTTGAACTTTGCTGTTCGCAGATTCTACCGATCATTTTCAAATGTCAATTTCAAGAAAAGTACCAAAGATAACTGCCTGAAAATCGGCAGCACGGTAGAACACCCCTCGATCTAGAATCGCGTCTCTCAGGTTTTTTTGTGTTTTTTTCTTAGTTTTCTCTCTAGAGCCTTCTAGAGCCAAAAAACCGAAGAAATATCGCTAAAATTACCGAACAATGCGAAAGCCGGAATATCTCGCTAAAGTTTGATAATTTAAAAAAACTGAAAGACGCGATCCTAGATCTCTATGCTATCTCAATTGTGTCCAAATTTCGTCATTCTATGATGTACGTTTTTCGAGAAATTTGAGTTTTTTCCAGCAAAACCGCTCAAAACTTAATGTACGATAAATCGACATAAAGAGCCGAGAAGGTGATTATACTACTTTATTAGCCAATTATTCCCCGATAAAATCCTTTACTGGCATGGATTACTCTTGTCATGCTAAAAAATATTTTATTGTTTGCTTCTTACTTTGAAGCTTTGTAAAATTGTAAATTAAAAGGGGATAAATTGGGTTTTACGTCTAAAAAATATGCTCAGAAAGTAAGCCGCATTCCTTACCCGCTATGCACGCAGCGGGGGTTTGAGTAAATGTCACTTGTGGTTAGGCATAAAGGACGCCGGCGAAGGGAGTTCAATCAACAATTAGCACCGAGTCTCTGATTGCTGCACAAGGAATATACGCTACAATAATGCCGAAAACGATTCCAGCAAAAAAATCATCGGGAAGACGAGTTAGCTAGCACCCAAAGCGCGGAGATTTAGTTGCAGCTATGAATACTTTGGGGTATGTATTAGAATTCGTATGGAATGCCTTTGAATAGATGAAATATTTTCATGTGCATACAGTTGTAGAATGTTCAAGTGAAAATGACTACTTGCTCGTTTCTGTTTTATATGATATAAAGGTTTACCTACACGAGTCTTCTTTTTCTTTCAGGTATAACGGAGAACAATTTGCGGACTCGCTGGAGATGTCCGTGCATGTCCATAAAATCAGGCGTGGGCAGGCAGATAAGAAAATACGATTCTATCACTACGCTAGCTGGGCTAATAAACTGAAGGTAGGAGAGCAATGAGCATTCGTGCTTAGAAAATAAGTTGACAAAACATCTCGATAGTTTGTGGAAAGTTTTCTGTATATTTCTCCGTAGGTTATAGACTTATAATAAACCACGGTATATTATTCATTATGGTCGAAGCAATAGTATATTCTACAACATGGTCGACTTGTATTCATCAATTCTTTATTTATTTATTGTAGGCTAAAGGCGTGGAGATACCCGATGACAGATGTGGGTACGGCTTTCCAGAAGTAGTGCTTGCCTTTATACGAGCCATCCTGCCAAACAAGGTCGTCGGTGAAATTCGATTGGATGCGTTTGCCATAGATCTGGAGACCTTTTGTAAAAGTATTTTTTGAGGTAGTCCGACAGATTACAATGAAATGAAGAAAAATTAATTCAAAGGACACATATTTTTATTATTTAAAAACATTTGTACAATTAATTGTCATCCGTTAAATCTACAGGATTTCAGTTCGGAATGTTACTTCGCAGTCAATGCTTATTTGACCAGTAACTAAAGATTTCCAAGCATCAATACATGAAATAAATAAAAAATAATTGAGTTATAAAGCAGTCCCGTTTTCTTTCTTCCGAGTTTCCATAATTGTTACACACGCAGTCTTTACGGGCACCGCGACTGTGGATGACCTTTCATCGGGTTCCCACACTTGCGACATGATCTCGCTGTTTTGGGGGCCTGGGTGGAGGTTCCCGAATGAAACGCCCCGCTGCTGTATGCAGTCCCCTCATCTTTCTCAAAGGCATCAAGCTGTGCCATTCGGCTTTGCCTTCTTTTCTTGCGCCTTTGCTTGGCCATTGGTCCTGTCTGTCTTCCTACTTCATATATTCGCCTCTTGTCCATATCGACGAAGCGTTGAACTGCACTTTTCCATAATGTCATCCTTCAAACAAAAGTAAAAAATGCCATTTGGAATACATGCAAGTAAATGAACGTCTCATTTGAAACAAATATACATCAATATTGGTAGAAAACAACTCGAAAGTGGCATTTATATTGAAACGTTGTAAGTTCGAGTTTTGAACAAACTTATACAAGACCACTAAGCAATGTAACGTAAACATGGCAAAATTATTTACCCAGTAGCGTCGAAAATAGCCTTGATTGTAGCTGCTGTCCCTCTCTTGAATGACATCACAGCCATGTCGATCCCGATCTGGACGTCATTGGGCGAGTGGTGTTGCTCTTTGGGCACAATCGACCAGATTACGTGGTGGAGAGACTCGTTTTGATTCTGGGTTTGTCCATTTAGACATGCCTTCAGTAGGGTAGGGTCGGAAAGGTCGTCAAATATAGGCTGTATTTCTTCGACGACTGCTGGAGATAATGGGTATTTTGGCGGTTGGTACGTTGTCTGACCAGTGGCTCGGTCCCTTTTCCACTTGCACCAGCTAGTGACACCATCCGGACAGTCGTCATGTTGAGGAACATCACTCGTGCTGGCGTAGTGCTTCAAAATGGCCTTTGTGGATGTACACATGGCTTCGAGGTTTCCCTTGTTAGATCTTAGAGCCAGTCCGTAAAACACTTGAAAACTGTCGTTGCGTTTCTGTGTCAAACGACCCTTGCCTTGCAACCCTTTGCCGTCGCTAAGTTTCACTCCTAAAACACAATCAATCGTATTAATTTTCCCTGTTCATGTCATAAAATGGAAGTTGATACAATCCATAATGTTGATATATGTCTAGGATTATATAGGACAATGCAAATTACGAGGGAAAGAAACAGGTATATTTAATATACCAGTATACATATGAAGTCAAATGATAATTACACACAATAATATTTTGCATGTACCTTTTCTCTTGTTTACAAGAGTCCGTAATCTCGTCCCCATCCTTTTCTGCACGTGACCGATACATTCTTCCTTAACAATTTCTACATCCGGTCCATACGGCTCAGCTCGTTTCACTTGTATGTAGCTCTTACTATCACCATCTCCAATGTAGCGCGTGTATCGGAGACCATGTTTCTCTAGGGATCTGCAAAACAGTCTCTCTACACCTTCGGGCTCCACGGTTTGTGATGATCCGTCATGGTTCAAGGGACAGACAGCAAAATGGCTCTCGTAGAAGTCCAAATACTCGGTAGAGGACTTCGGCTTTCCATCCCATTTCTTGCAGGCTGCGCAGGTCGAACACATGTAGATTCGGTCAAGACATTCACCGGTATCTACAGAGATAACGGAAACAAAGGCGTGGCGAGAATAGAATCCACGCGTCATCCAGGACCCATCCACTGAGACTGCACAGCTGCACAATCAACCACAGCAGCTCGAACTGCGTCATCGTCATCAGGCTGGACTGAGTTGTCAAACAAATATAGGTCTATATAGTGATATAAAAACGAGAGCTGGTTTGCAAAGAATAACGTGGTGAAGCTTATTTCATAGTAACATAATTCGGATTTTTTAACAAACATCAAATACCCGGTACTTTTCAAATAAATAACAATAAATCAATCATTTGTCGGCTACCAGATTCACTGTCTTGTAACTTGAGCCGTTTCAGTTTCATGACAGCTCTACTCAGGGCATCCTCTGCACACTCTTCTGTGGCATCCCGAAAAGTTGTGGTGTGTTTTCTCCAGTGCTTGTCTGTAAGAGGTTGAGGAAATCCCAAGTATGCGCTGAGTTTACGAGCCGCTGTTCTTCCTTTCCCGATGGCCCTCATCCCAAGCACTAGCGTTCTGTTGACTTCGTAGGTCTGGTTGGAATACTTCGATGTCGGATACCAGGTTTCTGCTACTGCTCTGGGACAAATACCGTTCGAGCACAGCCAGGTAATCTATGTTCCCCATCCTCGGCGGTTGCCAGGCTTTTCGATGAGCGATAACTACCCTCTCATGCATTCAGAGCAGACGGCATGGCACTGCAAGCTGGAGATCAATTCCTCGCAGCCCCATATCATATTTTCGGTTGTTTCAAGGTACGCCGGTCCGGTCACGCAATCGGGTTCGTCGTCATTCTCTGTAATAGACAGGTTATTTTATACGTAACTCTTCATAGCTGCCCGTAACGCATGCAAACACACAAAACAGTAATGGTCAATTTAGTTTTGTCAGTATATAGGCCGTGAGCGTTGCTCTGAAAATATCAAACGGTCTCTAGACGTATTCTTATTTCTTTCGTTGAACATTTACACATTGATGCATTTCGTGTTTACCTGAATTGTCAATGAAGTTCAGTAGCTCTGGAGTTAGCTTGTTGGCAGAGGCTCCAATAGCTGCATCAGACATCTCTTCGTCTATTTCACTATCACTGCTGTCGGAATCAGATCCATGTAGATCGACAAGATCTTGGGAGTTGTCGAACCATGAAATACCACGTGCGTTCACATCATTCATGTAAGTACGCCGGTCATTCGAGAAAAGTTCGGGCATCCTCCGTTTTCGACCCATGTCCGCAGTTGAATTTCTTGAACGTTTGAGTTTGAATATAGGTGATAGTTTTATCGGAGAGAAATATCAAAATGTGAAGGAGATAGGGTATAAGTGAGTTCTTATATACCCGTGCAATAACTGGTTAGAGTCTATTAGAGGCCCTTGATCAAATGATCCAGGATATACGCAAACACTTCACGGGGGTTGTGGAAACAATTTATTTACAAATATCATGATTATAACAAACAATAACATCATTTACAACCGGAACGACTATTTCCGTGAAATATTCGCCTTCGCTTGGTACTCTCACTGATTACTTCCTCATTAGCTGGAGTCTCACAATGCAGCTTTAGTTGGCAATCAACGTGAAGGCATTCTAATCCCCTGTAATCCTCACACCTTTTAGACTGTACGAGGACCCCAAGAACCAAAACAAAATCAAAACTCCAAATTTTACTTATTTAGAAAATGAATTTGAAAACGCTGTTTTCACTATATGTTAGATCAATTGATGAACTTTGTAACAAGACAATAAAAAAAATGAGATATTTCAACCCCTCAGGTGGATAGCAAGTCCTTAAAGCGCGGAATGGTCCTGCCATAGTCTCACTAACTGGAACACTAAGTCAATTTTAATCTCGATTTGCTCGCGTCACACTGGCGTTCAATGTTAAGTCCTTTTTAGACTGTATTGTAGCGCAATTTGTCCCGCGGTCCATTCAGACTGCTCGCTAATTAGAGGCTAGAACTCGAGAATGAAAATGAGACTCCAGTAAATCAAGATAATATATCATGTAATTTAAACCATTAAATTGTTCGTCATATAAAAAGTACTTTGATAAAATGTTTTGTTTCTGCACTATATTTTCTCAAGCTGGAAAATGGAAAATCTTCAATTGTGTCATTAACTCCCTCTGCGCCGATGGTGTTGACCGTTCCGAACTGCTACCAACTCTGTCACGAACATGACTGAAGGAAAAATTTATCACCGTGAAGCTGATCAAACTCGAATGATAACCAACTCCTGTAATCTGCTTTCATGATCATCATATTATTGCTTCGTCTAATATCATATCTGCTGCTCTTGATTATTACTGATATGACTAATGGGCTGTAGTGTCATTTATGTTGTGTACACTTGTTGTGTAAGTTCTACGATATCTGTTTTGTTCCCGATTTGAACTCGATCCGTATATTAACCCTATCTGGCCTGCGCGATTTGGGGTTTACCGCCGCAGCCTGGGGAGGGGGGGGGGGGACTTTGCGCTATCCCTAAGGCTACAGGGCTGAAACTTACCACAAAACATCCTAGATGGCCGCCATGATGACATCCTTTTCAAGAAAGGCATTTTTTGACGATTTTTCGAAATTTTTATTCATGTATTTTCTTCCCGAAAATTGCATGGTAAATTAGTAAATAGTAATCTGATATGGAATAAAATAGGATTTTAACCTCTTTTGGATGCAAAAAAAAGCAACATTTTGCAGAAATCTGACGAAAATATCACTTTTCTGGTACCCACATGGCCGCCACATTTTGCACTCGCCCATGATCCTCTGTACGGGGTTAAATCAAATAGACCTAAAATGCCCCAATATGGCCCCCACGTAAGATAGGGTTAACCAGAGTGAATAATAAAATTGCCGTAATTTCAAAATTTCAGCGATTGCCTGTCTACACGGCATGGTAAGAAGGAAAAGTAACCCAGTCTACTTCTAGAATGGCAGAGTTTATATAAATACCCTCAGAATGAATCGAATTGTTCATTATAATTAGCATCCGATCTGATGTTTTTGAAGTACAGATCCGTTGCTGAACCACGAAGTAACAGATACACCAAGAATAATAATTATCGGAGGTAGTTAACATTGAAGCACGTGACAAAATCTGACATCCCTTCAAGTTTCGTTTCGACGAGAAGATCTCACGAAGAGGAATCGTTATCTACAACATAGATTGAAAATTGGGGTATATGGTGAGCTTACAGCGTTTGGTGAATATATACAGCGTGAATTGTGGCACATAAACTGAAGCATGCCTCCGATTGGGGTAGGCGCTCTCTTATATTTCTCTATTGGAATTTGTTCCCCAAAATGCAAGCAGGCCTATTATAAATTAATCTCGAACCCTTCCATGACAATTTGGTTATGATGCACTTATTATATTGCATTACACACCCGCGACTTCTTGGGGATATTCAACGGTCGTCCCTCATGCTGTGGTGAAGTCACCGGAAATATATCACCTGCAGAGTTTGAAATCTTTTAGTTTAGCACTATCTGAACTGTTAGGGGAGGAGGAGGGAGAGGAGGAATTATGACCTCCACTACCAAACACAGCAGATCTGGTGTGATGGATAAGAATGTCCTCGTTATTAGTGTCCCTTTTCATATCCTTTTCTATTGCAACTAAGGGCAGACACTTGTCCCCAATGTGGAGAAAAATGTCCTAGCTGGGTTAGAAGACAGGGGCCGGACACACGTAGCCACCGGACATTCTTAGTCTCCACACTGGAACGAAGAAAACACGAGCGCTGAAACTGTCTGGATAAGATGGACATTCTGTTAGCTATATAGGGAAATAACCGTAAACGTGTTCGAATGATGCATCGTACAGTTCGACCTGTACAGGGCCTATATTCCACCGAGTTATGCACATACTTCCATGACCATAACCGACGATTGATGTAATTGACTGTCAGCATTGAATAATGCATAGCGCCCTTGAGAATTATGAGTGGCTGCCCAATCCAATTGTCAGAAATCCGTCTCTTTACGAGTAATTATAAAAGCACCAGTATCTCAAGACTTGGCCATTATATAGGGTGGTATAGGGAGAATTATTTCGTTGTGAAGTAGCTGTTAGGCGTGAACAAAAGCAAGTGAAACGTTACCAGAATCCGAAATGTAACCCTAGCGCCGAGGATAATTCGCACGATTAACTTCTTTAACTTTTTCAAGTAGAAGCTGATTGACCGGTAGTGGATAGTGAAGAAATTGTTTTGGTATGGATAACAACCGTGACTTCTGGATTTATTAACTGGAAATGTTTCAGTTGATTCTAATAGCATTTGCAAGCCACCCTTCTCCAGTTGTTTACAGCCTCCTAAATTTCCGATCACGTTTTAACGTTGAAAAAAAAATATAATTCACAGATCTGAATAAAAACTCCCAGTCGATCGCGGCCCACGGGAATGCATCAAATCACTTTTCACGTCAATACAATAACTACTTTCTCATTTCACCGTCGTGATATGACCGAAACAAGGTTGAAAACGACGTTAAACCCTACTACTCACTCATTCACCTAAAAATAATAAGGCGAATCGCGACTCACGGGATTACCCTATATCACCCTTATTATTTAAATTATGCATATACTCATGTGCATACAGCCATATACAATATTGAGAAGTTTTCGTTTTACGGTCTCTGATAAAGCCACAGGATAAAGTCATAGACCGGAACAGAGGTCGACGTACTCATACCATCTAACATATTAAGACCATTGTATTCTAGCATATTAATTTCGAACAATACATTTCTGATGCGTGACCGGTGATAGCTTCCAGGGTTGATATCTGGCTAATACATTCCCGCCCTATGCTTCAACATGGAGGGATAGGTTTTAATTAGCGGTATATTAGTACTTACCTGAGCGTTGCCTTTCAACCTTTGCTGTTGTCTTCTAGATATGCAGCCAAATGAAGACAGGAGAATGTATCGCGATTTGAAACCTACTACAAGTATGGTTATTGCTTATTTCGAGCTGCTGTCAAATGACGCAAACAATTCTGCAAGTTAATGTGTCGCAATAGACATCAGCCCAGCCTTGAACTGGGCATGTGTTGACGGGGTTAAACAGTGGACATATAAAATCACATCAAATGCAGATTATGTCATGTCAATAACGGTACAATAAAACCCACGTATTGTGAATGTTTCGTGTTACATGCAGCAAAGTTTTATTAATAATTCATCTGACCGTTATTTTCTTTGCTCGACAAAATCACCCAGAACGACCAACATAATACTCTATCTCTTTAACACTTAAACCAATATTATGTTTTATCCTGGACATGGAAACAAATGATCACATATGCTGCGCATCACACGAGGGCTTGCTGAAACGTATTTGTCACTGCTTAACTATGCAATGTAATTGACTTGTATTCGTTAGATGTCATGGAATGAGTACAGCTTGTCAACATTGCCGCTCATCCCAATTGTATTGCGGTTGCAATTATACAAAAATATATTAGATATGCCGTTGAGATGGTTTATTTGGAAAGAACTGTATCTTCCTCATTATAAGCTCCATAAATCGAGAATCTGATATATTTGCACCTTTTTAAGACAAAGATGTACCGAAAAGCAGTGCATATACCACGATATTGAATTAAATATACCATTACTGTTCTTTGGTGATATCAATATTTGGTTTTGTGGACCTGAGAATACAAAAATTACCCAGGTTAATTGTAGCCCGATAACCCGAGAGGAATAGTCATCCCAAGTAATGACGAATCTGGTCAAACACCATAAGGAGGAAATTGAGGAATTAAATCTGAAACTATTGACAGACATTGCTGTAGGTACCACGGCTATGCCAATACGTAACATTTCCCCACATCTGATTTAATTGAATTGATTGCGGCCAAGCTGCGTGTACAGCGTTCCAGTTTTTTTCTCAAGTGTTGATGGCTGGGTAATATTGACTTTCTGTTACCTACGGGGAAATTGCCTCAAAGGAATAGAAAACCCTAAGGCGATGCATTCTAATATCGAAAGAACTATATCATTAGTATTCGAAAAACAAAACAAATCAGCTTTTCTAGTATTTCCAAATGAATTATAACATTTTGAACATCAGAGCTATTGCCCAGATCAAGAATCCGTGGAGGTTGCCATTATAACAAGCCTGAGAGCCGTTAGCCAATGAAAATCGTTGAAATATCACCTGACATTATTCCTGTGACGTCGTTGTGCTCTAGGCAGTGTAGCTAATAACATGGAGACCAATTGTAAATTATTGTGTCGATGGCTTAGGACAGATCTGTGGACCTTTCTTTACGCTCAGAGATGAATGTCGAATTGATATACAGGTTGACATGTGGCAGTTTGCATATGATTTCACGAGCTATCTTTCGGAGGCAGGAATATCAGGCCACATCACCCGATAGCAGTAGAAGAAACGCTGCTAATGCTGCAGTTGTTGTTGTTTAATGCTTTATCTTATGGGATAGAGCCCGGATGACAACGGGATTTTTGTCGCAGCGCCATCTACATAAAAACAGTATGACCTATCATACGTCACAGTCGTTCCAACATGTCGCAGATCATGAAGTGTTAAAGTGTGAACGATAAATCGGTGTTTACTCAGCTGTAGAATTTTGCTAATTTTTTCTACTCGTGTTTTTGGAATCTGATGGCATAATTCTGTCATGCCGAGCACGATTTTACGCAGAGTTTACTATTCCTTTAAACGTGTTGTAGAGGTGCTTCGTAAAACTTCTTAGGCTCATAGCCCAATGAGTTATGCACACACAGCCGTGACCAGAACCGACGCTTGATGTAATTGACTATCAGCATTGAATAATGCATAGCGCTTTTGGGAATTATGAGTGGATGTCCAGTCCAATTGTCAGCATATATTGGTCACGTCACGTATTGACCAGTATGGTTTGGCCATTATATGATTACGCCTACTCCTGTGAATACAACCAGAGACTGTATTATGAAGTTTGCATATTACTTTCTCCAATAAAACTACAGGGAATGGATGCTTTAGTGTGAACCGATACCAAAATTGAGGTCAAGTGGTCAATGTCACTGACCACTACCAACTCAGGGTATATAACACACAAAGGCTCGTTGATTACGTTTTCAAGTACAAAATAGGCTCTGATTATATCGTTGCTTTATTGAGAATAACCGGAAATAATCCAAAGATGTAATTCATATAATAACATTAGCACAAAATAAAAGAATGAATCATAGTGTACATGAAACTAGGCTATTTCCTGCAAGAGGGAAGCGGTCAATGACGCCAGCAAGACATCATGATGTTCCAAACATATCAAATCCGTATCGCTGATTAGTATTCTTAATCCACGACTTTATTTGTAAAGTCGTTATTCGAAGTATGGTGTATCTCAGTCACGCTGAGAGAGAGAGATATTGAGGAACCATTGGGGAAAACAGCTATTTGGCATAACGGGGTACTTTATCATCCTGGGTTTGGCTTGACAGACACCGATATCCGCATTGAGTATTTTTCTTGAAATATACACCATTCTTCTCAAATGTTTTCTGTTAATCTACAGAACATCCATAGACTATAATATCATCGGAGTATTTTTAATTTCAATTTCTGTTGTAAAAGCTTGGAGAGGAACGCGGTTTGCGAATTCAGAAACAGAAATTACACACGCGCCCAGTAATGTGAAACTTGTAATATTTTTTTATCCAAACTTTACCAGGGTATTAAAATTTGCTGTACATTCTACATGACAGAAGAAGTCCGTTCTATTTCCGAATCAGCGTTCGTAACATCCATGCATGGCAACATGCAATTTTGTCATAAGTTGCAACGAGTGTTTTCAAACATACATACTTAATTACAAGCGTCTAGTCCGTCATTCATAATCCAGCCGTCGTCCATTAGAGAATATCCGCGTCCATAATCCAAAGACCTATTCCATTTCCATATAACAGTATTAGCACCAAATTCAAAAAGACAAAAGTATACATAAACATGGGCTTGTTTCCTGCAAGAGAGAAGCGGTCAACAGTTTTCAATGATGCCGGCAAGACATCATGATGTTCCAAAATATCAAATCCGTATCGCTGATCAGTATTCTTAATCCATAATATTCGTTATAGAGTCGTCATCTAAAAATGATGTACCTCAGTCACGCTTTGATTGTGACTGTTCATATGAGTACCATGAGGATCTTCAAGTACATGGGCTCATACGGCCCCTAGCCCCGGGTTAAGCGGAATTAGACACATGTTACGAAACGTAGCCCCATAGATCTTGCACGCTACGTTCGTATTTTGCTATCAGCATGCGATATGTATCGCCAAATTTGAGAAACTTTGAGTGGAGGCGCTTGGTGGAATAGCCCTGTTTTATAAGTTTCTGCAACAATGTTTTGTGACGTTGATTAAAATCATCACATTTAACACAGGATCTAGCAAATGCTACTAAGCGAGATATGTATACGCCATATGCATGTAAAGCAGAACATACATGAAACAGAAGGAAGCTTATAATATCGAGTTGCATTCATTGCGTAGAAATATGATTCCAATGTGTCGAGAGAGATGATGCAATTTGTCACACCGTCTATTCAGACGGCTCGCTAATTAGAGGCTAGAACTCGAGAATTAAAATGAGACTCACGTAAAAGAAGATTATTATTAACAAATCCTGTAATTCAAACCATTTAATTGTTCGTCATATAAAAAGTACTTCTACTTTGATAAAATCGGGTTATGCCTGATTATTTCCTGTCTGAAGTGTAACGACCGGTATCTAATCTCATTCCGTTATATTTTCACGAGTGCTGAGAGAACGTTCCATTGATCGCAGTAATTCAATTCGTAATCTAACGCGAGTACTTTATGTTTAAATTAAACCTCACAACACTGATTGCAATTTCATTAGACGTGCTATGTTTCTGCAGACTCAATTTTTCTCAAGCTGGAAAATCTCAAATCTTCAGTTATGTTATTAACTCCCTCTGTGTCAATGGTCTTGACAGTTCCGAACTGCTATCAACTCTGTCACAAACATGACTGAAAGACAAATTATCATCGTGAACACACTTTCAAAGACGCGACTGTGAGCGTTCAAATCAAGTTATAGCAGGATGAAAACATCTACATAGAAATTCCCTATCTTACGATGATTTGTGTGGGACATTTGTATATCGGTACATAGAAGCGGGGAGGGGATATTGTTTAATATTAATAATACATACTAAAATAGAAAGCTAACCAAATCCTGTAATCTGCTTCCATGATCATCATATTATTGATTCTTCCAATATTATATCTGCTGCTCTTGGTTATTACTGATATGACTAATGGACTGTAGTGTCATTTATGAGACACACAGTTTGGTCACCGTGATACATTAGCTAACAACCAATGTTCTCGATGGATCAGTCATCTTGACATCTTGAAACTATCTGACTTTTTCGCGTATAGCGTATTGGCGTCGTCTTGGGACTATTGGCCTAATCGTTTCCCAAATGTTGTCTGTTTATTAAAGACGGACATTTTATTAGCTACAGGGAAATAACGGTAAACGTGTTCGATTGATGCTTCCTGTACAGGTATCCTGGCGAGTTATGCACACACAACCGTGACCACAGCGGCCGACTGATGCACGGGTTCTTGTTGTTTCAATGCGTTTTGCTGAGAAACAATAGGATTTTGATAATGGGATCTAGCACTGTAATATCGCTTGTCTTTATTGCACCATGTCAGAGTCATGTCTGTCTTGTGTGCTGTCTTCAGGGTTTTATAGGGTGGATAGAGGGTGTCAAGTTTCATGCTGCTTCAAAGATTTCTCCTTTGAAGCAGCAGGAATGCAACTTTGCTGGGTGGTGCTTAGTTGGTTCGTCGCAATATAACTGAAATAATGTTGAAGGCGACGTTAAATCTTATTCACTCCGTCACTCCACTTGCTGCAATTGACTCAGCATTGAATAATGCATAACGCTCTTGGGATTTATGAGTGGCTGTCCTATCCAATTATCAGCAATCGGTCTGGTTACGAGTAAGTTAAAGCCTCATTACCTCATGGCCATTATATAGCGTGGTATAGGGGGAATTATTTTGTTGTGGAATAGCTGTTGGGCGGGAGGAAAAACAAGTAAACCCTTACCAGACTCAGAAATTTCTTCAATTAATTGATAGTAGAAGCTGGTAGACCGGTAGTGGGTATAGCGAAGAAATCGTTTTGGTATGGATAACAACCGTGAATTCTAGATTCATTAACTGGAAGCTTTTCAGTCTCAATTCTAATAGCATTTGCAAGCCATTATTCTCCCGTTGTCAGAGTTTACAGCCTCCTAAATTTACGATCATATTTTAAAGTTGAAAACATAATTATACACATTTCACAGAATTTAATAAAAACTCCCCGTCGATCACGGCCCACGAGAATAAATCAAATCACATTTCACGGAAATACAATAACTACTTTCTCGTTTGACATCAAAATAATAAGGCGAATCACGGTTCACGGAAATACCCTGTATCGACCATATTATTTAACCCTATCTGTCCTTGGGGGTGGCACCCCCTACCAAACTTTCCCCTCTATCTCAAGAATGACAAGAAAATGAAAGCTGAACCTCCGCGATTTTTTAATTTATCATACTGGGGTCATTTTCATCCTATTTTCATACCCCCCAGTAGAGGATCATGGGTAAATTCAAGATGGCGACCATGTGGGGTACCAGAAAAGAGTTTCTTCAAAATTTCAGCCTTTATTCGAGGAAAATTGGGCAAAATCCATTTTTATTTCACATCAGAATATCATTTACTAATTTATCATACAGTTTTCGCGAAGAAAATACAGATAAAAATTTGAAAAATCTGACCGAAAAATAGACAAAAAATGTCTGTTTTCAAGCTGACGTGACTGTGACATAATCAAAGCGGCCATCTTGGATTTCCTTTTTGTACCTTTTTTGAGTTTCAGCCCTGTATCTCGAGTGATAAGAAATATTTAGGGAGGGCGGGGTCATTTGACTCCCCTCCTTACCAGGCCTGGGCAGGTCCCAAAAAACCCAGGTCAGATAGAGTTAATTAGTCCTAAACTCGTGTGCATTTAGCCAGAGACAATATCAGAAAGTTTCCGTTTTACTGTCTCTGATAAAACTACAGGATAATGTCATAACAGAGGAATAGAGGTTAACGCACTCATCCGGTAACTATACCTTCTAACATAGGACAATTGTATTCTAGCTTATTAATTTCGAACAATACATTTATTGACGCCGCGTGGCCGGTCATAGCTTTCAGGGTTAAAATCTGGGTAATACATTCGCCCTATGCTTCAATATGGAGGGATAGATTTTAATTAGCGATATTATGGTTCTCACCTGAGCGAGGACTTTCAACCTTACCTGTATTCTGTTTGACAAGTAGCCAAATGAAGACAGGAGAATGTACCGCGATTTTGAAGCTACGACAAGTATGGTTACTGCTTATTTCGAACCGCAGTCAAATGGCGTAAAACAGTCTGTAATTTAATGTGTCGCGATAGACGTCAGCCCAGTTTTGAATTGGGCCTGTGTTGACGCTGTTACATGTAAAACAGTGGACATATAAAATCACATCAAATGCAGACTATGTCATGTCAATACAAGTACAATAAAACCCACGTATTGCGAATGTTCTGTGTTACATGCAGCAACGTTTGATCAATAATTCAGTTGGCCGTTATCTTCTTTGCTCGACAAAATCACCCGGAGCATAACGACCAAAGTTTAATTTTATCCCTTTCCACTTTGAAACACTTAAACCAATATCAAGTTTTATCCTGAATATGGAAACGATCACATATGCTGCGCGTCATACGCCGGCTTGCTGAAACGTATTTGTCACTGCTTAACTATGCAACGCAACTGACGTGTATCCGTTGAATGGCATGGAATGAGTACAGCTCGTCAACATTGACACCCTTCCCAATTGTTTTGCGGTTGTAATTTTATAAAATATATTATATATGCCGTTGATATAGTATATTTCGAAAGAAACTATATCTTCCTCATAAGTTCAATGAACCAGGAATCTGATATATTTTGCACATTTTCAAGGCAAAGATGTACCGACATGCAGTGCATATACAACAGAGAATTAAATATACTATGTCTTTTCCAAGGCTGATTGTAGCTCGATAACCCGGGCGGAATAGTCGCCCCAAGTAATGACGAGTCTGGTCAGACACCATCAGAAGGAAATTGAGAATTAAATCTGAAACTATTAGGAGACATTGCTGTAGGTACCTCGTCTATGTCAATACGTAACATTTCCCCACATCTGATTTAATTGAATTGATTGCGGCCAAGCTACGTGTACAGCGTTCCAGTTTTTTCTCAAGTGTTGATGCCTGGTTAATATTGACTTTCTGCTACCTTCGGGGAAATTGCCGTAAACGTGTCGGAGAGGTGCTTCGTCAAACTTCTTAGGCTCATAGCCCAGCGAGTTATGCACACACTGCCGTGACCACAACCGACGCTTGATGTAATTGACTATCACCATTAAATAATGCATAGCGCTCTAGGGAATTATGGGCGGATGTCCAGTCCAATTATGAAGTTTGCATTTCACTTTCTGCTATAAAACTGTAGGTAACTGAAGCGATACCAAAATTCAGGTCAAATGGTCAATGTCACTGACCACCATCAAGTATATAACACAAAATGACTGTTGATTTCGTTTTCATGATGTTGCCCATAGTGCCAAATAGGCTCTTGTTATATGGTTGTTTTAGTGTGCATAACCTCTTTTGATTATGAAGGCCGGGCACTAGCTTAAAGATGTGCGAGGGGTTGGTGGTGGTGGGAGGGTGGGGCGGAATTTGACGCGTGTACAGTTTTTACTTCATAACTTAGTCGACTTCGTGGAAAGCTGCATTCGCGAACAAATAATCAAGACATTCCAAGTTTGCCTGGAAAATATAACTAAAGCTATAAAATCACACTCGAACCTTTCAGTAGTCATTGCGATACTAAGAGTCGACCATGTCTATTCTCAGTCCATTGGGATAAGGGTGGACATGCCTGCCCTTAACTTCGCGATTTGGTTAGTTATATGGTTAAGGAGTAAAGGAGACTATCCGCACAGCGGGACATTTCACCACTTCTATGCTATTGTTATTCTGAATTTTACAATAATATTTTCAATGCAGTTTGAGATACAAGATTCTAATCCGTCATTCAATATTCAACCGTCGTCCATTCAAGAATTTCTGCGTGCATAATCCGAAGACCTAATTCATATAATAGCATTAGCACACAATAAAAGAATAAATCATAGTATACATAGAACTAGGCTAATTCCCTGGAGGAAAGAAGCGATCAACAGTTTTCAATGATGCCAGCAAGACATCATGATGTTCCAAAAATATCAAATCCGTATCGCCGATCAGTATTATTAATCCATGATTTTATTTGTAAATTCGTTATCTGGAGTATGATGTATCTCAGTCACCCTGAGCGAGAGAGAGATGTTGAGGAACCATTGGGAAACCAGGTATTTTGCATGACGGGGTATTTATCATTCTGGCTTTGACTTGACAAGCATCGATATCCGCATTGAGTATTTTCTTGAAATAGATACCATTTTTTAAATCTGCAGAGCATTCATAGACAGTAATACTATCGGGGTATTTTTAATTTCGATTTCTGTTGCGAATGCTTGCTGAGGAAAGCGGTTTGCGAATCCAGACACAGAAATACACGGTGGCCGAGCAATGTGAAATTTGCAAAATGTTTAACCAAAACAGTTAAGATATTAGACCAGAGTATTAAAATTTGCTGTACATTTTACATGACGCAAGACAACCGTTCTATTTCCCAAATCAACTTTCATAAGATCCATGGCAGGGCAACCCTGCAATTTTGTCATAAGTTGCAACAACTATTTTCAAACTTACATACTTAAAGCAGAACATATATGAAACAGAAGGAAGCTTAAAAAACATCGTGTTCCATTCATTGCGTAGAAATATGCCAGTGTGTCGAGAGAGATAGCGCAATTTGTCACACCGTCTATTCAGACTGCTCGCTAATTAGAGACTAGAACTCGAGAATCAAACTGAGTCTCCAGTAAAAGATATCAAATCCTGTAATTCAAACCATTTAACTGTTCGTCATATAAGAAGTACTTCTGTTTTGATAAAATCGGGTTATGCTTAAAATGATTTCCTGTCTGAAGTGTAACGACCGGTATATAATCTCATTCCGTTATATTTTCACGAGTGCTGACAGAACGTTCCATTGATATTCGGAGTAACCCCATTCGTAACATAACGTGAGCAGATTATGTTTAAATTAAATCCCACAACACTGGTTGCAATTTCATTAGACGTGTTGTATTTCTGCAGTCTCATATTTTCTCAAGCTGGACAATCGAAAACCTTCAGTTATGTCATTATCTCCCTCTGTGTCGATGGTCTCGACAGTTCCGAACTGCTATCAACTCTCACGAACATGACTGAAAGAAAAATTATCATCGTGAGCGCACTTTCAAAGACGCGACTGTGAGCGTTCAAATCAAGCTATAGCAGGATGAAAACATTTACATAGAAATTTCCTATCTTACGATGATTTGTGTGGGACATTTGCATATCGGTACACAGATGCGGAGAGGAGGGGGTAATATAAATAATACATTGATACTAAAATAGAAAGCTAACCAAATCCTGTAATCTGTCTTCATGATCTTCATATTATTGCTTCCTCCAATATTATATCTGCTTCTGTTGGTTGTTACTGATATGATTAATGGTCTGTAGTGTCATTTATGTGACACAAAGTTTGGTCACGACCAATTTTCTGTTTGGGTCAGTCATCTTGACATCAAATCTTCCCATGTCGTCTGGTTTTGCAGGCGATTTAGCCGACGGCGAGATTTGTGAAAAGCGAGAACACGATACATGATCGAGTGTCTTGTACAACTTAACGGCACATACACATCATGTATGAACAAGAAAAATGCAGCCAGACATATATTGATTTTGTGATTCTGAGAAAATTAAAATGGCGGTCACCTTTTGGTCTTTTCTGTTCATTATTTTCGAAATATTTAAAAAATAATAATAGTAAAAAAAAATAGAATAAAACAAAATCGTAAAATCGGTCGAAAAATAATCATCCCAAATCGCCCAGGCCTGGTGAAGTTGATTCCTATTTACAAATTAATTGTGTAAATTCAATCAGTTTAATGTAGTATGGCCTCAATGAACGTCTAAATACCAATACATTATGGAGCTACTCTATGTAATCGAACCCTGGTACACGAAACAACTATTATGGTGTCTTTTTGTACGGGAAGAATTACAAAGTTAATTCATCGCCATATTATCTATATCACGGAGCAATGGTAGTCATTTTGTGGAGCTCAGTTTGTTATACGCGCTGCAAAAGGAAAATGTATGTGGAACTGTCTAGCGAATTTTGACATGCTCCAACTATTTGGACAGAATTTAGTTATATTCTGTCATTTTATTGGATCTCCGGTAACCCGATCAAATGTCACGTCCAGTGTCCCCAACAAATGACATATCACAGCGTAAATTCAGCAGAAAGTGTGGAAATACGGAATGAGCCGCCGTTTTCAATCCTACCAGGGCGAGAGAGGCCCCCTACCAAACTTTCTGCAGTATCTTCGAAACAACAAAAAGTTAGGAGCTGACATTTCGAAACTTCTTTTTCAAATCTGCTTGAGTCATTTTGATCCTATATGCATAGCCCTCCGAGCCAATATGGCTGCGATGAGAATGTGACTGACAAGGTTACCCATTAAAGTGTCCAAATAATTGTATTTCAATTTATATGTAGTTTATGAGGGGAAAAAATTTATACTATGACGTCACTGTGAGGTCATTGGCGAGACTATCTAGGACTAGGGCTCAGACATCAGGTGAAGTGTTTGAGCTGAGCTGTCATCACAGCTCTCGAGGTAGCGCATGTAATTCATAGTCTTCATAGTTTTCACATGAACAGCTGCAATAAGTGTAGCTGAGATACTAAGGCTGCCCCAATGTTTGCATGTTATGAAAACAAGCATCGGCCATGTTGAAACTTAATTAAAAATTCGAACTATCGAGATTCCCCTGAACACAACTAGAACAACAAGATTTATCGTTGCAACATCTGATAGAAATTTTCGGCGCTGATTAACAATCACTCTAGCACGATATTGACCGTCTGGCAACTGTTCCGAAGAGAAAAGATGAGAACTGAGACGACCTCTAATCACACACAAACAACATTCAGGGAAAACGATGCGTTAATTAGGGTCCGTACTTTAGTAGGCGCAAGAAGTACATCTTCTCAAATCCAGAAAACGATAATGAGTCTAATAGTAAATATTGTGACGGCCAGATTTATCTTGCTTACAAATGTTAGCCAATCTGAAAACGTCCACATAAGACTGTTTTCCGCACTGCATGCTTATTGTATTCTCTCTGAAAATCGTTGGATCCCTTGGGGATGTAATTTGATGTTATTCTGGAGACTTAATGACTAACACGATGATTAACAAAACGCTCTACACGGCCTGGAGGGCTGTATGTTTTCATTTTTATTATATTCGCCAGTGCTATTACTGGTGCAATAATCATTTCGTTAAAATAAGTCATTTCATCAAGACTCCGCATCTCCCTTTCTTCCTCCCATGGCTATTATTACTCCTGGCGATGTAAGATGTTTAGAAACCAAACATAAGATGGAATGAAAACTTCGCCCACTTGATGCTGCTGTTTAGCCAAGTGCATTGAAAATTTTCCTTCAAATATCGATTATCATTGCCGGAATTGTCAGACGGAGCTATACGTATCATTTGAGCTCCCAAGTCACCAATAAGAGTGCTTTGGAGATCGACCGCCTCCATTAACACGCAATCATATCCGACACTTATGGAGGTTCTAGACAAGTTGCAAAACAAAATGAGAGGCAAGAGGCACCAAAGGCTCTCATAATTCAAAATAAATGATACAATTATGGGATCACGAGGCTTATTTTTACATAAACTGGAATTTTGTATGATCTACCCTCATTGATTTAGCAGTACAACAATATAGAGGATTAGACAGGAATTCCGCGAAATTTTTTAAATTTATAGTGAAAACAACAACAACAAGTACAATCTATATTTGCTAAGAAGTAGTTTTTTTCCGAAATGTGTCAATAATTTTCTGACGTTAATTGATATAGGGGTCACCGGCCTTTTCTTTGGGACAGCATTGGAAGCCAACATGACCATCCATGATCATAAAAAAAATACATTGATTTCGCTTAGTCAGTTTTCAGTCTTCCTTCTTTCGGTCTAATTGCCTTGAAATTTGGATAGCAAACAATTCAATTCTAAAATCCTTTCACAACTTTTTACATTTAATTTTATTCTTAACAATTCCACTCACTGACCGTAGAATAATACAATATGAATAATTTTCCTGACATTTACCAACGGATGTAGTCTCCTAGATAGACTGTAACAGTCTGATGAGCAGGAGTCTCACCGATTGGCCAAACGGCAAACTCTATATTAAAAGATCCGCAATCTATCTGGGTTGGGCGATTTGGGATCTGTTCAGGCCGGGGGAAGGGGGGGGGGGGTGGAGCATTTAAGCCCCTCTAAATATTTTTCTTATCCCTTTTAGTTAGGGGGTTGCGACTTACAACATCATACTCTTGGATCAAGCTCTAACAGAAAATGGAAAAAAAATCCAAGATGGTCGCTATGACGAGGTCATTTCAAAAAAAGGCATTTTTTGGTCGATTTTTGTTATGTTTCATTTATGTGTTTTGTTCGCAAAAGCTGCATGATAAATTACCAAACAATAATCGGATGTGAAATAAAATAGTATTTGCCATTTTCCTCACAAAAAAGTAGAAATTTTGAAGGAAAACGACGAAAACATCACTTTCTTGGTATCTCCACATGACCGCCGTTTTGTATTTAGCCCTGATCCTCTGCCCGCATGGTTATGCAAATAGGCTCAAAACGATCCCAATATGATAAGTCACAGGGTGTAATTTCTCAATGCTCTTTAGTTCCGGAGACAGATTAGTAAGTTTGGTAAGGAAGGGCCATAATCCCTTATCCTTCCAGCATCCTCCCCCGCACCAGGCCTGGTAGAGTTACGGTTATATTGGTTCACGACACTGTCCTTGCTCTTTGAATGAACACGGTTGTTTATGAATGAAACGTGTGTTTTTTGTGGAAAAACCGCCATGTATGGCAACATCTTCCGACATATATACGTGATGATCGCAGATGTAAAATATGAGTAAAATTCATCATGGAGCGATAGCACCATCTGGGTGATCTACATGGGATAATTTGAGTACCCGGTAATAGCTCTCATGTCGCGGGATTTGGCGCTGTTATCTGCATAGAGCAGCCGGTAAAGGCATGCAATGAAGATATGGGGCGATATCTCTGCTGTCATCCAGATTTACATGCAAGACGTTCCAGTATTTATATAACGTGCAGATGCGGATATAAGGGAGAAAGTTTGGCAGGGGGTGGGCATAAGACCCCCCTCTCCCTTACCTGAAAGGGAATAACCTGCTATCTGCCGTCCACTGTGATATGGGTTTTCATATGGGTGCCCGCCCAGTATTGAGCTCTCACAGAGGAATGATCCGGGTAGATAAAGCGGAATATTGGACTGTTTATACACGACAAAAAATGTTTGTAAAATTTCATTAGAAAATGTTCTAATGGAATTTACTGTCAAAAATTTACAGATTCACCTGCTATAATACAGACCTAGCTGTAGTAATATAAACAATAGGTTTAGGTTTGCATCTTTGGTAAAACTATATCATTGTATTAATGGGCAACAAAGTTGTTTCAATATTATCTGAGTGTAAAATACAGTAAGATTATTAGTATATATTTAGACGGAGTGAGCAGAAATATCGAAACATTATTGCGGAGGTGTATATCCTATACATTTCCAGCTCTTTTTCATCTAAAATATGCAGTATACTTAAAGTACAAATTATCTAGCATGTGCAAGGATGGATATTGAGTTTTCCTGTCAAGTTGCAATCGCCCAGGTGTCGGCCTTGGGTCTCCTGCACAAGTCAAATACCAACAGTATCAACGGTGCTGGATATAATTTATATTTAGCCCAAAAAATACAGTCTTGGAAAAGAGACACGAGGGAAAGCCTTGCGATCCCCTAGGTCAATGAACGTTCTGCTGAACAGCTACTTCTGTTGATTTAACGATATTTTTTATTGTAAATGTGCAACACTACTACTGTTTTAAATTAACAGCGAAAATCACTGGTAATAAAATTCCGAGCACTTTATACTGTGAAACCACGCTACAGTTGTAAATTTACAGCGAACAGTTAGGGGGAAAAATTATCAGCACGTAAAAATACATCACTAGCTGGTACAGTGTATATTGGACATTTACATTAAATAAAAATGGACATACCTTGGCCCATATTTTATTAGATTGGGCCGAGATATATATAGCATATGATAACTTATCATGTATTGGTTCCTTGTATCAATGTACATTGCCCGCGGACGTATAAAGTGTTTCCAGAAACCTGAATTGGTTCGCACGGATGACCCATAGCGATAACACCACCATCACACCATGCCGTCCGGTCATCTTTATTAATGTGCATATATTGCCTACAGGGCAATCGATTCGTTGCTGTATTATCATTCAGGTTAGCGTGGTAATTTGCAATTAATTATTGACTCCTCTATAAGTAATGTGATGTGTACAGGATAGTGAAATGAGCAAAAATAACTTTTATATACTTGGTGATATCTCCCATATCTCCCATTTATATTCACTGGCGCTCCATTACATGCCATCGACATTCTATTGACGTTATTATAGCCGATGTCATCCATTGTTTATTTTTTGAAGGAATAGTCCTGTCTATTGTTTTTCGAATTGAATCAATTTCTCCGGGCGTGTTTTCGCGTTTAATTTCCATTAAACGAGCCAAATCGGATCGGTGGTCCGAATGCTTTTTTCTGTAGAATTTTAAGTTCTTCATTGCAGGTTCTGTAACCGGGCTTACTCTATTCTGTGAAACGAAACGACACGGAACGAGAAGTTGTAAGAGAGAGAGAGAGAGAGAGAGAGAGAGAGCGAGAATTAAGGTTTAATGTCGCGTTCAGCAATGTTTCGTCTATATAGCGAAGATCAAACAAAATTCTAAGTGTTCAACTTAGTAACCAAACACATTAAACAAACACATTAAAACTTATGCAACAAACCGATTTCTCTCAAATAACCTAGGATACAGTCTGCTTTCACCCGACTAAAAAAATCTTCTTATGTAGTTGCTCGACAAAAAGAATGTCTTACAATCTTAAAATCTATACTGCGGATAAGTTGTAATCAGCGTAACGAAACCAAAACATGTAATCTGTGAAACGAAACGAAAAGTTGTAATCTGCGAAATAAGAATTTCCGACCTTCTTAAAATGGGCCTAAGATCCGCATTGATAGAATCCAGTAGCTATTTTACAAAAACAGAGAAAAAGATGGCCCACGCTCATCATAACTCTTTACTGATTGAAACTTGCATGGAGTGTTGGTGTTCGCATGTAGTCAACAGTCCGAGACAATTGGAACTCCGAGTCCATTGGGCAACGGGTCATTTTAAGAATGCCTAATGCATCCCGTACTAATTATCGGAACCTGGGGGACCAGTCGATGAGTTGTCAGCTGCAATGGTGTTATTCAAATCAGCCATCCAACAACGCAGAGATACAGGCTCTTGAACACGAGCTATTGAGTGTAGTACATATACGCCACCATATGGTTCAATAGTGAAGTCAGTACCTTGTGGTATATTACCGAGCTCCCATACTGGCAGATGGAAGAAAACCGATAAATCAGGTCTAGATTCAGACACAATGTTTAACAACTAAATGGTAGACGCCAGCTGTCCGTCGTTCTGGAATGTTGGAGAAGATTGTCAGTTATTACTTGCCGCGGGGCGGTAGTTCTCTCCGGTTACTCCGCCTTCCTCCACCTCTCTTGCGCATGCGTATCATCAAGTGAGCAAGTTGGTTATTGTATTATTCAGTTACAACACTTGCATTGTTCAAGCAAATTAGTGTGTATAATAATGCATTCCCATCCCTGTGTTATGGCGTATACATATCTCGCCTAGTAGCATTTGCTAGATCCTGTGTTAGATGTGACGATTGTAATCGACGTCACAAAACATTGTTGCAGAAACTTATAAAACAGGGCTATTCCACCAAGCGCCTCCACTCAAAGTTTCTCAAATTTGGCGATACATTTTGCATGCTGATAGCAAAATACGAGCGTAGCGTGCACGATCTATGGCGTTACGTTTCGTAACTTGTGTCTAATTCCGCTTAACCTGGGGCTAGAGGCCGTATGAACCCACGTACTTCAAGATCCTCGTGGTGCTCATATGAACAGCCACAATCAAAGCTTGACTGAGATACAACATTATTCTCCATATGACGACTTTACAACGATTATTATGGATTAAGAATACTGATCAGCGATACGGATTTGATATTTTTGGAACATCATGATGTCTTGTCGGCATCATTGAATTACTAGCGTCTAGTCCGTCATTCATAATCCAGCCGTCGTCCATTAGAGAATATCCGCGTCCATAATCCAAAGACCTATTCTTGAAGGAAACTAGCTTATGTTTATGTATACTGTGATTGTCTTTTTTAAATTGGTGCTAATACTGTTACATGGAATATGGAATAGGTCTTTGGATTATGGACGCGGATATTCTTTAATGGACGACGACTGAATGCCGGACTAGACGCTTGTATTGCAAGCTGCATCGCCACGTCCAGTTATGAAAGTAACGACCTTAACTTACTCCACGAGCATTATATAATTACTAGATAGTACTACATTGTAAATCTGGATTAAGAACAGTAGAGACGTCTACCCATATCTTTATTGCATGCCTTTTACCGGCTGTCCTGTGCAGATAACAGCACCAATACCCGTCACATGAGAGCTGTTACCGGGTACTCAAATTATCTAATGCAGATTACTCAGATGACACTATCGATCCATGTTGAATATTTTTTTCCAGATTTCATATGAGCGAAGTTAACGTATATATGGCGAACTTACAGCTTCACATGAAGATTTTGCCACATCTAGCGAAACACGAACAACCGTGTGTATTCAAAGAGCAAGGACAGTGTCAGGCTCCGTAACCGATATAACCTTAACCCTGCCAGGCCTGGTGTGGGAATGGGGGTTTATGGTCCTTCCCCTGTCCTACCAAACTTTCTTTCGTATCTCCGGAACGACATAAAATTGGAAGCTCACACTCCGTGACTTTGTAACTTACCATATTGATGTCTTTTTTAGACTATATGAATAACTCCCCGAATAGAGGATCACCGGTACATTTAAAAAGGCGGTAATGTTGGAGTCCCAGTAAAGTGATGTTTTCAATTTTCTTAAAAAAATGTTTGATTGTCTGTGTCGTATGGGCAGAGCATAAGTAGTTCGCTCATGTGCAAAACTGAAGGTGTTCGGTCGGAACCGTACGTACGTGGATTTTCCCCTATACGTCATACTCACGTCGTAAAGCTTATCTTCCGCTACTGCCTCGTAAGCGGTAGGTACTGGGTTCGATCCCAGGCCGGGTCATACCAAACACTTGAAAATGGAACTTGTTGCTTCCTCG
>JAVTVY010018259.1:0-79624 GCA_036873755.1 Hanleya hanleyi
AAGACAATCGCGTTCGGTTGCCTGGCCTATTTCACTTAGACTCATTGCTTGTGGCACAGCGTTTCTTGCCACATAGTTTATGTACTCCTCCGCGACATTCCGTTTCTCGCGCTCACTCTGTTTCACACGTAGCGGTCTAGACAACACATCTGCTGCGTTCGTCTTTCCAGGTCGATAGTGGACTGTGAACTTGTAGGGTTGTAACCGTAATACCCATCTTTCTATGCGAGCCGGAGGTTTTGACGATGCATTGTAGATCACTTCTAAGGGTTTGTGATCCGTAATCATCTCAAACCCCATTCCATACAGGTAGATGTGGAATCTTTCGCAACTCCACACAACGGCCAAAGCTTCTCTTTCCGTCTGACTATATCGCCTTTCGACATCTGTCAGCGATCGACTAACATAGGCTACTGGTCGAAAATATCCATCTGGTTGCTCCTGCATCAGAATAGTTCCTAGACCGACGGGACTAGCATCGACCACCACTTGAGTACGAGCCTTGCCACTGTAATAGGCCATCACGTCCGCGCTGGACAATCTCTGTTTGAGCTCCTCAAAAGCGTCAGTTCGTTCTTTACCCCAGTGCCATCCTGATTTAGCTCGAGTAAGTCGCCTCAGTGGTTCAGCCACTGTAGCGAAGTCAGCAATGAAACGACTCATGTAGTTAGCCAGTCCGAGAAAACTTCTCACTTCTGCTGCACTGCTGGGCTGTCGAAATTCCATCACGGTCTTGATTTTCTCATCATCTGGACCGATGCCACGAGCAGAAAGGACATGGCCCATGAATACCAGTCGACTCATGTTGAATTTGCATTTTGCCAGGTTGAGGGTTAATCCTACCTCCTCTAGGCGATTCAATACCTTTTCGAGGCGTGCATCATGCTCAGTTTGTGTCGTACCACATATGACACAATCATCGGAAATGCTCCATACTCCTTCACAGTCTTGAAGAGTTTGCTGGATGATGTTTTGGTACATTTCTGGAGCCGAGGAAATGCCAAACATTAGCCTACGGTACCTGTAGACACCTTCCGAAGTGGAAAAACATGTTATTTGCCGCGACTCCTCATCCAATTCGATCTGATGATACCCCGATTTGAGATCGACCTTCGAAAACACTGTGGCCCCATTCATGTCATTAAGAACTTCATCAATAGTCGGTATTGGATGTCTCTCTCTAATAACTGCCTCGTTGGCTTTGCGCATGTCGACACAAACGCGCACTTCGCCGTTTGGTTTTGGAACAACTACTAAGGGTGATAACCATGGTGTTGGGCCTTTAACTTTCTCGATAACTTCGAGACGCTCCAACTCTGCAATTTTGTCAGACACTGCTTGTCTAACGTTGAACGGTAAGCGTCGTAGTGGTTGGGCTGCCGGTTTCACATCACGGTTCACGTGAATCTTGGCCTGGAAATTTTTCAATTTTCCCAACCCGGAAAACAAAGCACTGTGCTTTTTGATAATATCAGACTCTTCTGTGAGCACATTTACTTGTGGTCCCACGCGTGACAGTCCTAGTTCGATTGCGGTTTTACGACCTAGCAATAGAACGCTCGAACCATGAACAACAATGAAATCTACTGTAACAGAAATGTTATCAGTTTTTGCAGTAGCATGAAATTTCCGTTTCACATCCAATGGTTTACCTGAACCATAAGGATACAGTTTCGTCATAGTCTGTTCTAGTTTGACATTCTGTTTTGAAAGCTCTTGCCAGACATCAGCACCAACGATATTCGCGGTTGCACTGGAATCGATCAGCATTTCTACAGGAGTATTTGCGACAAGAACCGTTATTTTCCCGGAATTCAGTGATGAAGGTTTAACAGTGAACACATATTCATCGTCTGATGAATCAGTTTCAGAAAACTGTTGTAAAAAATGTACATTGCTGTTACCCCGTTTCTGTTTCCCTTGACTCGGGACTCTCATTTTTACTCTACTGTTGGACTTGCGCCGTCCAGATTTGCACATAACTTGAAGATGCCCAATTTTTCCACACGAATAACATTGTTTCTCCTTTGCGTATGTACAGTCTTTTGCGATGTGCGATGTATGTCCACAACGAAAACATTGGCGTTGTGAACGCTGTGGAAAATGCTGCCTGTTAGATGGTGGAGTACCCTTTTTGTTTGTTCTGTGGTAAACAACATTTACAGAAGCATGTTAACTAGCCTCTGTACCATTTTCCATTTCAGTTGCACGTTTATCTGCAGCTTCCATAGTTCTAGCGATACTCTGGGCAAGTTCCAATGTTAAATTTGTCTGACGTAATAAACGACGTCTCAGCTGTGATGAAGAGCATTTGTCAGTTATTTGATCACAGATCATGGCTTCGGTTAAATTTTCAAACTCACACGTAGCCGCTAACTTGCGTAGCCTGGTAACAAAAGAATCAATACTCTCACCTGGGTCTTGAGTTGTTTGTCGAAACATATATCTTTCAAATGATAGATTCTTCTTCGGCTTGAAATATCCATCTAATAGTTCACTGGCTGTTTTAAAGTCAGTACCTGTGTCGCCTAGGGTGTCGTATATTTCATGCATCCCGGGACCTGCGATATGTAAAAACAAAGCACGTTTTGGCTTGTCATCTGTGACTCTTACAGCAGTCACGTACAAATGAAACGATTTGCGCCAAGCCTCCCAACGAGGAGCAAGTCCGCTGACATCGCCAGAATAGTCAAATGCCGCAACAGGTGGAATATCCAGTACTTTCGCCATGTTCCCAATGTCCTTAACGTTTTCCTCGTCGCCAATGTAACGTTCGTACTAAGATTAAACACTCAGAAACTCGTGTTCGAAACACAACTGTAATTCACATCAACTTCCCCGCACATGGCGTGCGACACACAGACAGACTCGCTGGTTATATATAAGTATATTACCGCGCTGTGAACCGACACGGACTATAGCGGTACAGACAAAACAACGACGCACAACCCTTTTTCAATAGGTAAAGCATTTTTCTTTTAAAAATGCATTTGAATACCATCCCCGAATATACCATATGGTTGAAATACAACCACGATCTCAGCTGTTAAAAACACCGAAAGGTAACACGGAGCTAAATTTTATCATGTTTACATATATCGGTTCATTACACAGTGAGATATAGCAATACAAATACAACTACCTTATTTTTTTAAGGGGAGTAATTTTTTGCACTTGACATTTGGATATGGTCCCGAAGCGACGTCATACCGTTGGGATATGAGAACATATCTTGATAATATATTAACTCCGCTATTATTAATGATAAATATATGATACAGCTCAGGCAGCTCAGACCCATAACAAAAATGCTACGGCGATTAAAATAAACCTACCTCATGTTCTGCCAAATTAAAATGAATGTCTGTCATCGAACATATCGTCCGCCATAGCAAAAAATTGCACCACTTTAGAACTCTACATCGAGTCCGGGTGATCCCCCAATAGCCATAGACAGTCATGGTACAGATGGAAAATATCACCGAAACTCGATCCTGGCTCCCAGACTTATATATCTCTTTGCAAACTAGATAGAGTCGAATACGATCGAGGAGGCATTCATTTTGCATGTTAAGTAAAGTATTGTAGAGAGAGTAATAATAGAAAAAACAATGTTAACACGGCCCCCAGGTGGTGCCACCTATAGGCGAATCGGCACAAAAACATTCCCACACGATAACTTGAGGAGAGGTACCACATACCAAAGTTAGAAAGAATCCGTTCAGGTATTTGAAAGTTACTGTCCTGAAATGCAATTTTAACTTGGCCGACAGGTGGCGCCACCTATCACCTATAGATACCTCATGCATATCGCTTCAATTGAGGCGAGGTATCCACATACTAAATTTGGAAAGAATCGGTCCAGGTTTTCTAAAGTTATTGTCTGGTAACACTTTTAACCGCCAATACCCCAATCTTGAGGCACGGTACCCACACACCAAATATTGAAGACTCTTTCAGGTTTTCAAAAGTTATAGTCTGGAAATGCAATTTTAATTTGGTCCCCAGGTGGCGCCATCTAGAGGCGGATGGGCACGAAAAACCACCTCAAGCAAGATCTTGTGACAAGGAACTCACTTCGGTTTGGATTTTCAGGAATTATTGAAGCGGAAATAAAATTTTAACATTTCCCCTGGGTGGCGCCACATATAGGTCGATCGGCACCAAAAACAATCACATTATTTTGTTACCTGTACCTCCTGCAGATGGCAATGATATATGATTAATGTATCTATGTCAGTGGTTTTAAAATCTGCAAGACCACTGTCCGTGTGAAATTCATTTGTGGGAGAAATGTATATACATGGACATGTTCCAGGTAATAAAATCACCATACTGCACATGATTGAATGACCTGGCTGTAAACCTGGCACTGAATGTACTTTAGATGAAAATGACTTCAGAGGTCTTACATTGAGCCAATGGCCAGCCTCTATTTTGACCCCCAACAGTTACCTTTCTGGGCTATGGCTGTGAACCAATCACTGATGTGCAATCTATGCAAGTGAGAATATGGAAATTGGTACTCAAGAGACCACAGGTCCAGATCGAAAAGTTGCATATAGGAGGAATTGTAGAAAAAATACAAGTATCTAGTTTCGGACAGAGCGGAAAAAACAATAGGTGTCTTCACCCAGACAGGAGCAATATGCACAACAAATTTGAAGTTGATTGACGACAGCATTCGGAAGTTATCTTACGGAGAAGTTTGAACAAAAGGAGAATTTGCATATACGGGAAATTATAGATAAAAACCCACTTACCAATTTCAGACAAAGCTGAAATACGGTAGGTACCTCCCCCTAGACAGGAGCAATATGTACAACAATTTGAAGTTGATTGACAAAGGCATTCAAAAGTTATCCGACAAAAAAGAAGAAGTGAGGAAAAGAAGGACACGAAGAAAAACAAGTAGAAGGAGGAGGAGGAGAAGAAGCAGAAGAAAGACGAAACTGACAAACACAAAAGGCATCTCGAGGGATGCGTTATTATACAAATAACTTACTGTAATCTCACTCAGAGTGATCGTCATGTACCGATACCGCGAAACTCATTAGGTTCTTGACCAATTATAACGGAAATGTGATAGCAATAGTTGACGAAATGTCGCCTGCCGTAAAGTCCGATCATCCACTTTGCGACAAAAGGTCTCGTGCCGAAATGTCGAATGCTGAGATAAAGCACTAACAAAATATGGTGTGCTGAAATCTTGTTAGCCGAACTGTTTGCGGAATCGTTTTATGCAGTGCACATAAGAAAGATCAAACTCGGAGATCGAATGGATCTGCATGCTGTCGGAAACGACTCATACAGGAATTAAGTTCTGTAATAAAGTCATTCAAATGAGACATATGGAAAATAGATATGTAAACCATACATGCATACTATCCATTGTATAGAAATTTAAATCTGGTTTAATTGATTATCGATTTCCACATTCGTTATGGTGAAGATTTTGACTATATAGCATTACCGAGATATTCATGTTATCCGATATTTACCATGTCTTTCCAGTAAGTACAATTAGTGGCCTCTAACTGGTTGGCGGGATAAAACACAGCCGAAATCCACTGACAGGAGAACGCGCCATGCAAGCGCTCATAATCTCTAGCCATGTTCGTCTGGCGAATCCGTACCTTGACAAAATATGGGGTTGGCATAGCTTTTAGACCAGTCGTAATTTTTAGGAGTACAGAATCATATTCACCTCATGACTTCTCCAAATATAGACAATCATATTTGAGCAAATTTGAAGACAGGAAATGTTTCGTATGTACCATATCCTTTGAACACTTTTTCATAACCGTGATTGTTTTATCTTGAGAGACGCCCACGTGTTATTTCCCCAATGACATCGTAGAGATTGTTCTACAGAATATTCTCAAATAAACTCAGTTTGTCTGTGAACACGGCGAATCATTCATTGACTGTTAGTTTAAACGGACTGTTCCAGTAATATCTGTTATGCTCACATCTGTGCGCAGGGCTGGTACGGAGTATACACCTTTTTCATAACCCTTGCGGTTTTGCGCGCGGCACAGGCTAGTGACGTCAAGTGGGGTCGGCTCCAGCTACTGACACATGTTAACTCAATACAAACTGCACACATTTCAATATAATCCAGCAAAACTCTGCCAATATCTATCCGATTCTCATTCTGTTTAGTGATCATTGAACCTGAAGAGTTGCCCGTTTAAAATGCATAGATTGAAAAAACATTTCCTTTTAAATCATGGCGAAATATCTACTTAAAACGATTATCTCAATTCGCTAGGAATTTTTGCGATATACCCACGCTCAAATTTTTTCATTTTTCTTGACAGCGCTTACATAAAAAATAATCCAAGTATATATTATTATTATTATTACTATTCTTATTTTAGGATTGTGAAAATATAACTCTCATGTCTGTATCTATTCTGTATCTCACTTTCTTGTAATGATTAAAAGAAAACGTGTAAACGATCTTCGACGAATTCCGAGTGCCTAGTGTCACATTACGTTATAGGAGGGCAGATACCGACGCATTAAAAATCGCTGACACACAGCACATTGAAATCAGAATATAATCGGGCAAAACCCCAGCAAATATGGCGAGTATTCATGTTGATTTTTTTCTGATATAGACCATAAATAAAATTTAAAGACGTTATTGTAGGAAAAGGGAAAACTAATGGATATTTTAGACAATATAGGCTTTAGGTCTTCAGCTTTTTTTAAAACGGAGTAAATCGGTGTACTGGCGAGAATAGTGTACTTTTCTGAACCATAGAGTTACATAGAGCTAAAATTGCTGTTAATGTGGTCAAAAATTCTGAATACAGTGAAAGAAAAGTCCTGTATTATGGAGGATGACGCACCTTGGCAGGGGAGTCCTGGGCCTGCACCGACCTGCAAACCGGGAAGAATCTATACTGTAGTTTTCAAAGCATAGTGCAGTCTACTTAAGGATAGCTATCCCCTTAGAGGCAGTTTTTGCACCCCCATGACAATTTGTGGTCTGTATCAATAAATACACAAGATAACCATAATAAACTATTCCAACTATATGATTTGTATAACTGACGCTGCTACTGTGTAGAAAATATTCCAATTTAAAAAAATTAAAATTAAAACAATAGCGTCCATTTTTCAATTGAAATTTCATGAAAACTGTTGGTCTTGTTTCAATTTTGATGGTATACCTTGGTAGGAGACAATTCGAACTAGTAAACACTATCTCATTTTTTTAAATTTTTGCCTGGTTTTGTTTTTATAGGTATTTAACTAAAATAAATTGAAAAAAATGTACTTTTTTACGGTCGTTTGTCTTAAAAGTTGAATAATTAAAAAACTAATCCGAACTAATAAAAAATGAGATAGAGTTTACTAGATCACCTTATAAGTAACAAGCATGCCAAATTTCAAAAGTGTAGCATGGATACTTTTCGAGAAATAAACGTTTAAATCTCGGATTTTGTACAAAAATGAAAGGCTAGAAATCGGGCAAAATGTGTCCAGTTATACATCTGATGAATTAATCCCTATTTTTTGCTTGAATCTATTGTCAAATACATTTTTAATCTGTCTAATGGGACCTACTCGAATTCCTGTTTATTCTGGATAACTATTACACTAAGTTTTTTTCATCAAGTCGGTTTAAAGTCCAATTTAAACTTAAAAAACCTGCTAAAACTTGTTCACACCTGTGTAGATTACTTCACGGCGGGTGTCTGGGTGAAGTGTCACTGTCATAATTAGAAACAAAAATAAGGATGTTTGCATGGTTTTGATCAGAAGGGGGTACATTAATGTAAATAAGTAGGACTGATAGATAATTAGCTTACCATAATACTGCGGAAATGAGTTTTGGAAAGGGAAATTCAACAGACAAAAATAATAGTAGCCAAGCCCAAGCTGAGGCAATCTGTTTAATTGTTCCAGTGCCTCGGAAACTAAATTTTTAATCCTAATATAGAAGCACTTCTATTTATAATTTTTATTTCATTTTTTCACCAAATGTTAGAGGAAATAGTGAATATTTGAATGAAGAAATAAAAAAAATCACCAATTTTGACCCTCTAAGGGGATAGCTATCCTTAAGCTATTACAGCTCATAATATGAAATAAATAATATTTACATACGAAAAGCTCCCTTGCGTGTGACAGTAATGAAGCTGACTTTTTTTCGACCCAAAACTTGCAAAATTATATTTTTATCTAAGTGTGAATACTGAAATATCAGCCTCGAAAAAATTACCATCTTCCGTTGTATAGAAATTAACTGATGATGAATCAAAATGGGCTTCCTGACCCGTTCTGCTATTTTCCAAACATTAATGGGGTGGATTTTCTCTGGCACAAAAATGTGACGCCTCAAACTATAATTACATTTTCACACAATCAATAAAAGTGTTAGTAGAGATTAGAAAGAGAGTTCTGCGCTAGAGGATCCGATGGATCGACGGATTGGTCGGATTTGCATTTGTCACTTCCGGTGATGACGTCACTTCCGGCAATGACGTCACTCTCGGTGATGACGTCAGTTCCGGCGATGATATCGCTTCCGGTTATGACGTCGCTTCCGGCAAGTGGCGCCACCATGATATCACTTCCGATGATGACGTCACTTCCGACGATGACGTCATTTCCGGGGTGATGTCATTTCCGGGGATGACATCACTACCAGCGACAGCACGGCTATTATTAGAAAGCTTGTTTCTATCCATGATATAATGTTTGAAGAAAAACTTGCTGCTCTGGATAACTTTAATCTGCCCATCGTTAGGCTTGGTTGGCTTGGTTATGCAATATGTATGGAAGTATATTTTGTCCAAATAATTGAATACGATGAAAATCTAACGAGACATATCCGCACCGTGCATGGGGAGCGTTCACTGGAATGCGGTGTGTGTCACGCTAATTTCTCAAGGCCCGATATTTTGAATAAACATCGGTTGACACACAATGCAAAGCGACCGTGTCCATCCAATGAGAAGGATATGCAAAAGAAAGCTAAAGTCGCTCAAAGTGAGTTAAAATATATTGAAATAGCTCCCTATTCACATATTTACCAGCCTCATATCGTATGCTTACTGTGTCATTCGCGCTTCAGCGTAGTTTAAATCAAAACCCACAGTGCAAACCCACCTTCACAACGTCTGAAAGAAAAACTAAACTTGGAAGGGCCACACAAAAACTTGTCCCCAACCTCCAAAACAAAACCCAAACCAAACCCAATGTCCTACATTATCGGAATTTCTTCTTCTATTTGAATCATGGTATGATGGTAACCAAGATTCATCAAACTGTAGAGTTCACTCAAACGAATATATATAGACTTCAACACTGAGAAAAGAAAAGTAGCAAAAAATGATTTTGAAAAAGATTTCCTCAAACTGATGGACAATTCTGTGTTTGGCAAGACGATGGAAAATCTTAGAGAGAGCACCAGACAAGCACTGAAAAAATTAGTGACCAAACCATTCTTCCGGTCTTTAAAGATTCTTACAATTACCTTACCGCCGATCAACCTCGTAGAACAAAACTTGTTTGGAATAGGCCTACCTATTTCGGTTAGTGTATTTTGGACATTCCTAAAAACAGTGATGTTTGGATTTCCCTTCCACTACATCAGACCGACATACGTTGGTGGAGCTGTTTTTCACTGACACGGATAGTTTGTGCTACGAGATTCTGTGGACGATGAATGACGAAACTAGTTCACCCAAGATTTGGATGAACCTGCCTTACACAGGAAGACAAGGTGAAATTTTGTCTAGAAAGACTATCTAAAGACTAAAAAGACTGATTAATAAACCTGTTGTTTTTATAATGTAGTGGCAAATCACGAAAATAAGCTACTTTGTGAACACTAAAGAAGCTACTCCTAAAGATTATCGCAGTTCCGTTGTGTATAGTTTTATCTGTCCAGCCTGCCAATCTGAATATGTTGGTAAAAGCGACAGAAATTTAATCACTATAATTAAAGAGCATGCAAAAGAAAAAAATGAGATATTTAACCACGTAAATAGTTGCAGTGGTTTTAAGCACATACAAGACTTATCGGATATGCCTGACATATTGCAAAATATTCAACCTACTGGCCTAAATGAAACAATACTTTCTAACACCTCTGTGTGTGATACTGCCCACCATTGGCCTTTGCTTTTGTTTCATGAAGCCTTGGCCTTTCGCAGGTGTAGACCAGTGTTAAACCATGGCCTCAGATCTTCCAAAAGATTAACTCTGTTCAGGTGAAAACTGTTTACTTGCCCATTCAACTGCTTTTGTACTAATGTCCCTTGTTCTTTAAAATTGTTCTTTGCTCCTACTTCAATGTTGATTTCCATGTAGCATTCATATATATGAGATTGTACACCATATCAATTTACTCTCCTGATGATGGCAAAATAAAGAGTTGAAATATTGACACGGATTAACACTAGTCGTGTACTACGTCAGACTTACCAGTGAAACACGAGGATAGAGGACGAAACTGGTCGGACCCCTGTAACAGAGTCGGATTGCGCCCGAAAATGTGCAGTTTAACCTACGTCCCAGGCACGAATGAAAAGAAAACAGCAAAGGGTATAGCCAAGTACTCGATGAAGGCTAAGTTAAAGCATACAATGTACAGGGATTGTTCGTTCAACGAGCACACACGAACGATCAGTATAAATCAGATCAGGAGTGTGGGCCATCAGTTGTTCTCACTTTTTCTGAACAATATTGGATTATCCCCATTTGATGACAAAGGGTATGTGCTCGACGACGGCATGCATACCATCGCGCATGGGTATAATCCCGCTGATTGAATCCCATTCCAGATCTGGTTCTTACTGTAAACTGTGTTCATATTCTTTTATTGTATATATTTTATTTTGGGTAATATTACACACATGTTTTATCTTATATACATAATCTTTAATGTTTGTTGAGCTGTAAAAAAATCTAGATATGTTTTACCCATATCATCAATGTTCATATTTTCGTCTGTACGCCTTGATTGTGAAGTACGCATTTTCAATATAATGCTCATATCAGGCACACACAAGTATATTTTTAAATATAATTTTACTCAATTTGCTGAATGTACAGGCTTTTGACTAATTCATTTGAAGTTTTTTTTATAGTTTCTACCATACATATTGTAGATGATGTACATATTCTTGTACTGTGTTTTTTGTATTTTCTTGAAATTGATATATTAAACATTTGGAAGCAAGTATTCATTCAATAAATCCTTACACTATTACAATATTTGCTCGTTATAGTGATCTGTCTTAGATGTGTACACGGTTTCCGATATCTCTATCGTGATGGACTTCTATCACCCGGTCATAATTTCGGACGATTTGTCTCGGGTAAGTACATCCTAAAATCATGAACGGGCTCCGAATTGAAGCCTTCCCTGGAAAGTTCCCCTTCTTACATTTATTCAAATAATTGAAAGTCTATGAATGGCAAATTTCGCACATGAAAGTGCTTATCTATGAAATCGTACACTAATACATCATTATCTTTTAACCTGGTCGTAAACATGTTCACAATTGTTGACATTGGTATTTCACGACAGCTATGTAGTAAATAGAAGATACAATATTGTCCACAGACGCTGGATAATAATCCTTGTATTCTTCAAGTGTTGTATACCCACGATGTTGTGTGTTTTCGCAGAAAAGCGGAAATCTCGTCGTGAAGCTGCGGTAGTCCATAGGAATAGAAATATTCCCCCAATCCATTTTCGTCTATATACACAGCCAACCAGGGTTCACCCCTCGAGAAACTCGGGTCAGAATTAATGACATGCGCACGTGTCTTACCGGGCGTTACACGCCACATGGGCAAGGTGTCTCTAGAATAGAAACCCCTAAACTCTCATCTGGTAAATGAATCAATTTTTAAAATGGATGTTATCACCCTCGTTTTCATCACGCTGCGTAATCAAACATCACGTTACGAGTTCTGTCTATTTGACGAGGTTGAAATATTCAACATCTGACAGATCAGGGGTCAAGCAGAAGCTGAATAATGTGTAACCAGCGGAAAAGTCTTTTCTGGATATCTAGTTACCTTCGTCTTTTAGTGCCGTCCCGTGCTGGTGTACATTCCTAAATAAGATCTCATATAATTGTGTCTCTCAAAGTTAGGATGCAGATGCTTGCATGCTACTTGTCGTCCGTCTACATAGAGCGCGAAGAAGTTAATGCCGTGAAGGTTTAGGTCGTAATGTTTTAGATTTTACCGCATATTCCATTGTAGGCTTCTGTATCAACGCATCCCACACATATGCGCTTGGGTAGCTGTCCTAAAAATAGGTTATCGTAAAGTTACCTCTAGGGACGGAGAATACCTTGACAGCTGCTTTTCTGTAGGCCTGCTGCGTGAGCGAGGGCGGTCGATGGGTTCAATTTGAGTTCTCTTAAGAAGAGAGATACGGTGGTAATCACAATTTAGAACGTAGCATTTGCTTCGCTAGACATTAAAGCGAATGCGTCCTTTCTTCTCACGAGTTTTATTTTTAGGTTTACACCGTATAGAATATGCCTACTCTGAAAACACAGGTCTAGGTAGAGTTCTCTCATGAGGTCAACATGACGGCTGTTAGTCGTTAATGTTTTTCGCGCTTACAGCCCAACATTATCTGTCTCTGTGACTCCGTGACCCACGGTGTCTTTGTACAATAGTACGGAGGTTAGTTGTGATTCTTTCGCTTCACTACCATAACTATTAGTATATATTCGATACGGGTATGTATTTGAGCTGTTGGATATGAGCGTTTCGTTTAAGCTCAAGTCGACTTGACTGGAAAGAGAAATATTTACAGGGCCTATATTAACCCTCGCATCACGAGTACCAATCTTAGCGTTGACGTAAATATGAGTATTCGCCAAGTCTATATAATCTTCGCCTGATCCACTGATGCTAAACTCGGTTAGACCATTTTCGGTAAAACTGGCAACAGGATGATCTTCCATTCACTCTCCTTCTTGTACACTCGTTTGAGTAGGTGGAACGGAGAAGATATCCAACTTACTGTTCACGCACTCACAGGATAGGGGGCGTATAAGCGACATTATCTGTCTTGAAAAATATTTTCTTTGATGTTTCTCCTTCTCCTACCTCATATCCACTGATCACCGACACTGATGCCTTGAGTTTTATAGATCTAGCTTGCGCCGAATGGGGTACTCCGAATAAATGTTCATTGGATTTACGTATGATCTTAGCCCCAGCCTCTTTTGTTCTCCTGGTAGCCGATTCCTTCACATTTCGTCTCGACATAACATCACCCGCTATGTCCAATCCAATGCCTAACGATTTAACATCTCTTGACAGTAATGGAATCATCGTTTTCAATATTCCACCTAGCATATTCCCTATGCCGTGTCCACGTTGCACTCTCGCTCCGGAATAGAACGGGTTATCCATGACCGATTTGTGCGGTATAGTAACTCGTGTACCCTCTCCGATCACAATGATACGGAGTTCGTATGATTACGAGAAATTAGGTGAACGTCCCTTCCTGAAGTGAAGCGTTACGACCACTCTTCCGGATTCGAACGGTACTTCCGCCCCGGAGTCGTCTATTATATCTATTTCCACAGCGGGGAACTACGTCTTCTGCAGTGGAAAATATTTTACATGATCATAGGAATAAGTGATACTCTCACCATGTGTTCCTTGTATCGGACAAATCTTTAGTAGGGGTGCCATTACATCCCGCTCAGTGGGCTGTGGGAGTTTAGTAGTATAATTGAACAATGTAGAGTCCTCGGTGGCCGAGCGGTCTAAGGCGCTTCGCTGGTGACCGCTAGCCTCACACCGCTGAACCGGCACGGGTTCGAGCCCAGCTGGTCCATGAGTGGGAGTTTGTCACTTACTTGCCGACGGGCGGTGGTTCTCTCCGGGTACTCCGGCTTTATCCACCAACCAAACTGACAGTCATCATATGAGTGAAACAAATTTGTTTGTGACATTAAGCCAAATCCCCCTCCCCCTCCCCCTCCCCCGTATTCTCGGGAAAATAGCCCATAGAAATATCTTTTTATGTAAAGTAACGTAAAACATGTTTATTCAGTTAAGAATCAGCTTGATTACGCGGGACGCGTTGCATTGTTTTTTAATGAAATCCAGGTCCGTTTTCGTCTCTGCAGGCTTCTTGGAAGAGGGCGGGGCGAATTCGCTTCGAGCGTGGGGTGAACGAGGTAGACCTTTGACGTGATGTGGCTCTGGACACGGTTCTAGAAGGGCGTACGTACGGTTCCATCGAATGGTCGATGCTGCTGTTGCATAAATTCCCAACGAGTTGGGTTTCCGACAAGATCTTGTGGTACGTTTGTTTCTTGTACACCGCGAGCGAAGACATCACATCCATGAGGATTAAAGCGCTGTCGATGACGTAATGTATCGTTAATTAAGTCTGAAGTATGACGTCATTCCTAAACACGAGTCCCCCCCCCTCTCATTCCAGCCCATAGAAGGGCTCGCTTTGATACGGTTCAGGAAGAGGCGTGCCTTTTCTTTCATGGTCTGGGATACACTTACTAAAACTTCTCGTTAGACAGTGGTATCTTTTGTTTCCGTTTCAACTGGGCTAGGAGACTGTCCTAGATTATTCTCATGCTGAATCACCTTCACATCTACAGGGTGTTGATCGTTGAAATGTTTGTTTAGGAAGATCTGGTTTTTCAAGCTTACTTTATCAATCTCCTCTTCGATGTGAGTAATCTCTGAATATATAGGCTGCCATTCTCCATAACACCAAATTATAGTCCATCAGTGCATTCTCATCACGAATCAGTCGAATAACACATTGAGTCCTTCCACTGCATGTCAGTCGTGATGTCATCATCGTGTACGGGTGTTTTAAACGTGAATCCATGTCACGAGTTTCTCCGTCACACTGAGTGCAAATGATCAATTAACGTTGTTCTATAGTAATCCCAAATGCGTAAAGACGTTGCATTCGCGTTACGCAGACAACAATCTTTAGCAAATTCTCGTAATACAACTATCTGTGCGCGACTCCATATTTCGTCTTCAAACTCACAGTTCACCACTGATTTGTAAGCTCTAAGCAATTGGACCTTATCAACCATGTCTTGTCATTCACTACTCTCAAAAAACATTGCATACTTACCAGTAAACGGGGAACATATTAACAACACTGTGAAAATCATTCCCATTCTCCTCAACGTTGTATCTTTCCGATGTTCTTGTTGATCAAATTGCTAAGGCTTCTGCCACTCTTTCACCGTTAGCCAAATACCTCTTATCGTCGTTCGTCCATTCAAGTGATAACGTATGTCGACGCGTATAGCCGCGTTATATATATCCACACACAACCCTGATTCGACGGTCCATAATAATGGGTTTAGCCAATGAAAACGTAGCATAAGTGTGTTGTAGCTCCCAGTACGAGTATGGGAATACAACAGAATAACATCACAACTAGTGTGATAACAGCGATCGCTGTCTGTTTGCGTTCGTAATCGCTCATCTTCATACGTCTGATTCGATCTAGTAGTGAAGGCTAATGTGAGAAGGAGATATTTGTCGCGTTCATTTAATATGTTTCACTTAATCACTGGGCACAAATGAATTGAAAGATGCGTGCCAGACTTTCCGCTCGACGAGCAAATAGGTTTGGCGATTACGCGTTCTCCTTTTCTGTCTATATGATAATAAGAGTTTTGGGGTTTGATGAATTTTTGCAATTCTTCCAGATAAAATGTGCCTTTTAACACCTCAAAATTCATGTATTTCAACTTATATACCGGTGAGACCCGCATCAATCTTCCGGTTATCTCAATAATCTCATCTGTCCAGTAGTAGCGTTTGTCATTCTTTTAGCTTTACTTATACGAACCCAATCCCCTAGATTTAATTTCACTTCATTGCGCAATGCCTTCTCTTTTCACCGAATAAATTACTCTTAACTCGCGCTTCATTGGCTTCATTCACGTCTTTAGCCATCTTAATACTTCTATGATATGCCGAATTGTAACCATTTATTTACGCAGTTAGAACATCAACATATCATTTTGTTTTTAGCGGGACATTAACGATACATGCGATTCTTTAAAGTTCTATGTAGCGTCCCACTACACTTGCCTTCGATTCGTTATAAATATTGTAGAAACGAATCTGTATTTCCTATATAAACGACTGTACTTTTCGATTAATAAATTCTGTTCCTTCATCCGTTTGTAAGTAGTCTGGCTTTCTACCATCTTTCAATATTTTACTGAACGCTTTGACTATTAAATTTGACGGGTACGACCCATGCATATTTGGACAGGACATCGATGCAAGTGAGAATAAAATGAATATTTTCATTACGTTTCGATAAAGAAGACATATTATGCTTGCCATAAGCCATCTATCTCACCCACGATGACGCGGTTCCTCTTGAACCATTTTCTAAAAGCTTTTTGAAGAGTATACGCATCATGTTGACTTAGCCAGTGACGAACACGAGACAATGATATATTATGTTCACCTTCTTTCGCAACTCTTAGTAACGCGTATACTCCCGCATATGCGGATTTATTAGAAGGTGTGTAATATAGCTTCTGGTAAACACGATCCATCTCTTAGTGGACAATATGACCCTCGTTCGACAACTGAGTAAACTGACATTATCGGCAGGAAAGAGTCAATAAAGAGGAATACATACAGGGTTATAAATACTATTTATTTTTATTCAATGAATCTAACTGATATGCTTGAAGACAATGCTTTTATCATTACATGATGTTACTAAGAGATTGATAATTAAGCTGATACCATCTCCTGTGGACTCATAGAAATTTGGTCAAGTTCACGCGTAGGTTTCCGCCTTTGTCGTCAAACGTCGGAGAACATCCTTTTTCCACTCGCGTGTCTTGAGTTCTGCGTCTTTACATTGATACTTCAGAAAGTAGGCGGGATGCACAGTGATTTTTGATCACTACATCTTCGTCAATACGTTCCAACGCCTCATGGAAATAGGCTTCAATCATCTCGTCTGGATCGTTCATCATACAGTCGTGGTGAGTTTGGCTAGGGTCGCCGATCGCACATCCCTAACAACGCTCACGAGTAATTTCAGCTATTTAAGTAATGATCTCGTCGATATAGAAGGCATGATCCAGTATCTGTTTTCTAGGGTTCATCTTGATTTTACGCCGGGGTCTTGCGGCACCGTTATACTTACGGCTTCGTACGAGGGATAGAGTGCCGTGTTCTAGCTCAACGTAATCATCTGCTGACATGATACAACCCACCATATCCGCGTCTCCTTCAATGCGTTATCAGTCTTCCCGGTCCATAAGAACACATCTAAGAATATGCCTCTAGGTGTAGGGGATATCTTCTCCACGTCAACGTGTCCCTTGTCCCAGTGTCTGAGGTGGATCCATGATTTGTCTTTGTACATGCTATGACTCAAGAAGATATTTTCGCCTAAATGAAGGGGTTCTCACGTTGAGACACAGCGTTTGACGACCTGGTCGATCCTGGTCATATAAAACTTCACTCTATCCCAAGCTTTCGTCGAAAATGTAATCAATCTCAAGTCTGATGCGAGTCTGGTACATCACAATGGTTGATGATACGCAGATGAGCAGATCCATTCTGATCAAACACTCCACGGAATACGTTGTATGTCAAGGGAACCATCTTGTGGTTAGTACGATGCGTGACCAGTGGTTGGCGAGTATGAACTCCACTCGAAATGTTCAGGGTTTATGTAATGCACTTAGTGTTAGCTTCAAACTAGCTTTTGATTGGCTGATTCGAAACTTGTTTACTTCGTTCTACCATCTCATTGGTTAGTTCGAAACCGGTGTGTCATGCCTTAATAACAAACGTCTAGTCCGTCATTCATAATTCAGCCGTCGTCCATTAGAGAATACCCGCGTCCATAATCCAAAGACCTATTCCGTATTCCATATAACAGTATTAGCACCAAATTCAAAAAGACAATCATAGTATACATAAACATAGGCTTGTTTCCTGCAAGAGAGAAGCGGTCAACAGTTTTCAATGATGCCGGCATCATGATGTTCCAAAAATATCAAATCCGTATCGCTGATCGGTATTCTTAATCCATAATATTCGTTGTAAAGTCGTCATCTGAAGAATGATGTATCTCAGTCACGCTACTGATTGTGACTGTTCATATGAGTACCATGAGGATCTTGAAGTACATGGGTTCATACGGCCCCTTGCCCCGGGTTAAGCGGAATTAGACGCAACTTACGAAACGTAACGCCATAGATCTTGCACGCTACGCTCGTATTTTGCTATCAGCATGCGATATGTATCGCCAAATTTGAGAAACTTTGAGTGGAGGCGCTTGGTGGTGTAGCCCTGTTTTATAAGTTTCTGCAACAGTGTTTTGTGACGTTGATTAAAATCGTCACATTTAACACAGGATCTAGCAAATGCTACTAGGCGTGATATGTATACGCCATATGCAGGTCCCACTGGAATATTACTGTCCAGAAAGGGATAGTTTACGATGTCGAAAATGTAATCATCTCTTTTGTCATACAGTCGACGAGAGAGAAGGCCCGCTTCATTTTTATAGAGATATAGGTAACCAGACCGCCAGGTAACGTCTTAACCATCACCGGAAGTTATGTCATGGTGGCACTACCCGTCGGAAGTGACGTCATCACCAGAAGTGATGTCAGCACCGAAAGTTACGTATGCAACATCCGATTTTGGTTTAAGGTGTCGTATTTTTGCTACATTAGACAATGTTACCTACAAATACGTCAAAAATACCAGTAAATACCAGAAAGCAGACTTCATCAATCATGTATCACTTTTCATACAACTGAAGATTGCAATATTTTTTAGGCTGATATTCCAGTATGTATACTGCAAGAACAAGATCATTTGGCATTTTGGGATCGAAAAAAAATCGGCTTCAATAAGTCACATACAGGGGAAATTTTCGCATGTAAACATCACATATCCTTTCACCAAAGAGATATAACCTGTCCAATGATCAGAATGATATGTCCGGATGTTTTATTGTTTGGGTTTCTATTTTTTTCTGTCGGTGTAGATCTGACATAGGAGGCGTACAATATGATGCCATAAAATGGTGTTTCTTGTGATCAGTGGCGTATTATAATCTGCTGACAGGTATCTATTGGCACAGACTACTTGCGCACAATAGTCCGAGAGTAATGGATTCCATATTACTGGAGACGGTTAAATAAGCCGAGAATAACGGACTCTACATTACCGAAGACGGCTATATAGCCCGAGAGTAACGGTCTCCACATTACCGGAGACGGTTATATAGCCCAGGAGTAATGGACTCCACATTATCGGAGACGGTTATATAACTCGAGAGCAATAGACTCCACATTGCCGGAGACGGTTATATGGCCCGAGAGTAATGGACTCCACATTACCGCAGACGGTTATATAGCCCGAGTGAAACGGACTCGACATTACCAGAGACGACTATGTAGCTTGAGAGTAACGGGTTCCACATTACCGGAGACGGTTATATAGCCTGAGACTAATGGACTCCACATTACCGCAGACGGTTATATAGCCCGAGAGTAATGGACTCCACATTGCCACAGGCGGTTATATAGCCCGAGAGTAATGGACCCCACATTACTGCAGACGGTTATATAGCCCGAGATAAACGGCCTCATTACCAGGGACGACTATGTAGCCTGAGAGTAACGGGTTCCACATTACCGGAGACGGTTATCTAGCCCGAGACTAATAAACTGCACATTACCGGATACGGTTATATGACCCGAGAGTAATGGACTCCACATTACCGAAGACGGTTATTTTGCCCGACAGTAATGGTCTCCACATTACTGGAGACGATTATATAACCCGAGAGTATTGGACTCCACATTACCGAGACGATTATATACTCCACATTACCGCCCACAGGTGTCAAACAATAAGATGGTTCCTGCATGCAAGGTAGAAGCGGTCAACAGTTGTCAATTTAGAGCAAGACATCATGATCCGAACCAGTATCCATTAGGTTCGCCGTTGTGTCGTTTTCCGCTTTACAGAACATGAAAGTTGATTACACATTAAGAATGATACAGAGCAATACAGTTCAAATATAACATAAGAAACCGTTATTTTTTTTAATGAACTTGTTCAAAGGTTTTATAGCATACAGTAAACATAGCTCTTGACATGACATGAAATAAACACTGTAATTGTAAATAAGTCCAATCATCGTTAATATTTTTTTAGACACAACAGTAAAAAAATTGCAATACTGACTATGCAAATAGTCTATGTTCTCATATGATATGTAACCAAGATATGGTGTTAAATATGATTCATTAAAGTCAAATACACTCAAATGATTTCACATAAAAAAATCAATGACAATGTAAAATATATCAAGATGTCATTTGCTATAATACCTGTGCACCACAATATCTGCAATCCAAATTCTCCCAAAAAAAATATTTCATTAATTAATTATTCAAATTAACAGGACTAAATCTTGTATTTTAAAATCTATTTACTACTTCATCTGCGAAAATTATTCATTTTATCAACATCAAATGAAATTCAATAACAAGACATCAACTTTATAATCCCTAATCCATTGTCAGGCAATATATACATACTTTTATCACATAACTGCGGTGTTATTAGGGACATATGGTCATGACATATTTATCGTATGCACCTAGGTGAATAACACTTTCAAACACGCTGATTGGATAATACATGTAGTGTGAGAAAATAAATTACTACGCTTGGTCCTGACGTCACTGGACTATTTTCCCCATTGATAATATCTTACTACGAAATACTATGTTTACAAGTGCAGCAACGACATAATAATAATAATAATAAGCTTTATTTTCAGAGGGTGGACAAAAGTGTACACTCAGTCAGCTAAGTGCTGATCTTCCCTGAGGCCCTCCACAGACACACATCCTTTCATACACACACAAAGTGATTTTTCACAAAGTGATTATATCATATCTGATGTAAAATATTTAAACAAACAAACAACAAATCATTACTATATACACGTACAGGAATAACAATTATATACAAAATAATGTCGCATCAGATCATTGATAAGTATTTAGATTTGAAACTCTGTACTGAGGAGGCACTTTGTATATCAGCTGGTAAGGAATTCCAAAGAGATGGTCCAGAATATGAAAGACTCTTTTTGAAAAGCTCTGAATGTGGGAACGGGATTATCAGCTTATCTTTACTTGATGATAAGTAAAGATATCTGCAAGACGATCATTTTATCCAGATACATGCATCGGCCTGCAAACTATAATTGGCAATAGCCATACAAGCAACACTGATTTGCAATGCATTATTTCGACAGTTTTGAGCTTCAAATTTTGTATAAAGTACTCACGTACCGGTCTTAGTCCGTCATTTTTGTTTGGCGAATCGAGCCTGCCCGCCATTTGAGTACCATTTCCCGTCAGATCTCGACAGTAAACGTTTGCTCATTCTTTTGGAATATCTGCATGGATTATTCCCTATGTTTGCTTATTTCCTGCAATAGATCTGGATGATTAGAGACTTCAAATGGATTACGTATTCAAAATGATTTTGTCAGCCTAAAATGTCGTCACCTCGTTGAGAACTCGTGGAATGACATGAACCAAAATAAATAATGTATGAAGAACAGCCAATTAACAAATTAAACTTATTTCATTCTGTTGTGAGATTGTGTACGATATTTTGAATACTGTGAAAACTGAACAGCTTTAAAGGGTGGGTGGGGGAGGGGGGTGCTCAAGCTCTGTTGCATTTTGGAACTATATCGGCTTAGAGTATACAGCAACTTGTAAGGCTGTGATGCGCCTGAGCCAGGGCCGTTTTTTCGTCGAGAATGAAACAAAGAAAAGAAAATTTGGAGTAGATTTGATAATGAAATCTTTTGAATTATTGCGTTTATAATTTACTTAATAATAGTTATGTGATAAACAGAATCTTACACTCGTGGCAATTTAATATGAAAGTTATGACACTCGTTGAGTAAGTTTTATAAGTTGCTCGCTAAAGCTCGCAACATATATTAAAACTTACTCAACTCGTGTCATAACTTTCATATTATATAGCCACTCGTGTAAGATCCTCTATATATGTATACTCAGAGCTTATAACCAAAAATAACCAATTTTTATCGAATATCAAAAGCTCATATAATATGATAATAAAATCATGGAACAATGAGTCAATTCAAAACAATTTATCACAACAATACATGGAAAATATAATGATTTTAACCAAAAAAAGGCTAATAAAATAACGTTATACGATGCATACAACAAAGTGATCTTCATAATCTGTTGCAACAAGAATTAAATTCGCTCAAAAGCGAATGATCGCAAAACATATATGTTTTTTAACTGGTCTCATTATACACAGATGTTTACTGATGGTTCTAGGTGCCCGGAGTCCGGGAAAACTCGAGAATCTTTTTCTGTACCTGAGATCAAGTATGGTAAATTTTAGAGAGACTTCTAGTTTGCTGCACTATGTCAGGAAGGCGATGATCTGTTGCACTGAGAGCAACTGATGTTGATTGGCTGAAAGGTTTGGGATGGCCGCCAGAGACCAATCAAAATGGGCAGATTTTCAAGTAACGGATTTAGGCAGGGAACGTTACGAAATATATTCTATATGAAATACCGACTTTGCTCTTAGGTCACGTGGTTTGGCAGCCATCCTGAATTTTGAGAGAAACGTTACAATTTTTGCAAGGGCTTATTCTCTTGAACCCCGGTAGGTACCGATGTCTAGGTTGCCGTGATATATAGCAAAGGTCATGGTCTGTTGTATTGAAAGAAAATATTGTTGATGGACTGAACGGTTTGGCAATCATATTGGATTGACCTAGTTTCATAAAAAAAATCTGTCTGTGAAACTGCCGAACCCGATCATCTGAAACTTGGTAAACATGATCGTTGGATCAAGTCATCGCCAATTTGGCAAAGGCGAGTTGATATGTTAATTTAAAATGGCCGCCAAAGACCAGACAAATTTGAGTGATTTTTTAAGTTGTTAATATGTACGAGAAAATGAATTACAAGCGTCCATAAACCAAAGACCTTTTCCATATTCCACATAACAGCACTACCATTAAATTCAAAAAGACAATCATAGTATACATAAACATAGGCTACTTTCCTGCAAGAGAGAAGCGGTCAACAGTTTTAAATGATGCCGGCAAGACATCATGATATTCCAAAAATATCGAATCCGTATCGCTGATCGATATTCTTAATCCATATGATATTCATTGTAACGTCGTCATCTAGAGAATTATGTATCTGTTCATATGAGCACCATGAGGATCTTGAAGTACATAAGTCTATACGGCCCCCAGCCCCAGGTTGAGCGGAATTGGACACAAATTACGTAACGTAACACCATAGGTCTTGTTCGCCACGCCCGTATTTGCTATCAGCATGCGATATGTATCGCCAAATTTGAGAACTTTGAGTAGAGGCACTTGGTGGCATAGCCCTGTTTTATAGGTTCTGCAATAATGATTTGTGACGTTGATTAAAATCGTCACATTCAACACAGAATCTAGCAAATGCTACTAGGTGAGATATGTGTACACCATATGCGGGTCCCACTGGAATATTACTGTCCAGAAAGGGATAGGTTACGATGTCGAATTTGCAATCATCTCTTTTGTCATAAAATCGACGTGAGAGAAGGCCTGCTTCGTTTTTATAGAGATATAGGTTCAAATCCAGTGAAGGTGGATATATATCCTTCACTGTGTCATTTATATAGCGATTATCCACAGCGAGAAAATCTTCTATATAACGTTTGGTGAATAAGAAGAAACGGGCTTTGAATTGATAGGTAAGCGCCTGCATATAGTCATATTCATAAGAGAGCAGATATAGGTCAGCCAACAGAGGTGCACAATTAGTACCCATTGGGATATTCTGTTGATATATTTTGTTGCCAAATTTCACATAAATATTTTTAATGAGAAATTCAAGCAACTCTATAAACAAAGAAACATCCCATGAATGGTATCCCTTGAATGTAGTAGAGCTAAAGGATGCTTTATGGCTTCTGACATTAATATATCTGCGATCAGTTTTCTTGAACACATGCAGACGGTCAATAAGTTCCTGATGAGGAATTGTAGTATATAGAGTCGAGAAAATCCCATGTGGATAAATGTCTGAAAGGTATGTGACCTTTAGCATCAAGTCCTTCCGTGAAACATTTTGAGGTTTTCAATATCCACATACATTCAACGCCAGAGTGTTTAGAAATAGTGGCGCAATACCTTTCCCAAAGTACTTTTACCTCATAAAGGGCCCTCGTCAACAGGGTTGAAAGAAGCTTGGCGGTGCAGCTTCTAGAACCAGCTATGAATCTAGCTTTGCCTATTGATTTATGCATTTTGTGTGTCCAGTGCACTTTTGGTATGTCGTTATGGTTGGCTGGAAGACAAATACCTCTTTCATTGAGAAGCCTTTTTGGATTATTAAATAAATCTTCCAGAGTAAATGCAGTTTGGGAGCAAATAAACGTATTTGATAAACGTATTTGATGTAGCACGCCTAGTCATATATGCTATATGACGAGGCGTGTTACTGCACATGCTCAACGGGCATCTGGTATAGACGTGAATACTAGGCACTTTGTAGACCTGGTCCCTGATAGCCGCTTCTCACAGATCCAATTATCCTAATTATTGATTTTATTTGCATGCGTTGCAGGGTTTTTATATTTTGTTATGGAGCTATATACTAGTCTACTATCTGCGATATGTATGTGATATTTTTACCCTCCTATTTACCCTTATTACTGATTTAATTGCATGCATTGTATGTGTTTTATATAATAATATGAAGCTGTATGCTATTCTCTTGCTTTTAAGTGATGTTGATGGAGGGTGATGCTTTCATCGTCTCTCTCTGTTGATGTTTGCCATCGGAGTGGAGGTATTATACCAAAGATCGTTTTTATTATGGGATCACGTCCGGAGGACCTAGTTCCTGTATTGAAATCGTTCGAATTCTTATTCCACATGATTTTGTGTCAGAGATGTCTCAAAAACGATGCGACGGGTTAAGCCCAACCTTTAAGGATTATATTCTGGTGGCCGTGACCTAGTGCATATACCAAGTTTGAATATACCAAGTCATTGCCAAATAGGCAAAGGCAAGTTGGTATGTTAATTCAAAATGGTCGCCATAGACCAGGCAAATTTGAGTGATTTTTAAGTAACGAATTTGTACGGAACAGTGACTACATATACGCTAATGACTGGCTGATTTTTATGAAACAAGCTCAATGACCTGACCTGCATCATCCAATTTAGGATGGAAGGTCACAAATTCAAAATTTGATTGATTGATTTCGTTAGCACAATAGCACCCAGCCCCAACCTTGAACACACATCATTCTTCCCACTACACGTATCAACGTAGTTGGAACATGTCTGAACTAAAATATTTCCCAATACTACTTCCTCGCCATGCATAGACTTTAACATTTGTAATATTCAGAATACCATTATATCATTGCACTTTGATATCGTAAGTCACATGATCATATAGCTACATGATATAACCACATACCCATGTTATTCAATAAAATAGTCGACATGTAACTGTCCCCACTCCAAGGCGGTCATTTGTTTTATTCCTATCGACCTAATATCAATTACCTTAATGACATATGTGAGTAGTGTGAAAAGGACAGTTGATTTGATTTTGTGTCGATTTTCTCCAAACAAGAGAAAGCTGAATTGTTAGGTGCTTTGGAGCATGACCATGAATCATTTTCCGCACCAAGTTACTTATTTTAAACTAATCCTGGATTAACGTTTTTGGATTATTTGGGGTCTTGCAAAATACGTTTTTGGTGAATTTACATTTGACCAATAGTCAAAGTTGGGGAAAACGAGTGTGTGGGTATATCTACATTCAAAGACATCTGAAAGAAACATTAATCGAATCTTTCTCCTCCCAATGTTACCTGATCAAAACAATTAAAACAGACCAATAATTCAACATTAAGTACGACAATATCGTAAAGTTTCAGCTCTCTAGCAAGAGAAATAGTACAAATATCTGAGGAACCATAACTTATCTCAAAGATTGGGTTCACAATAGGGAAATGGGTCGGGGTCAGGAAGTCAGCCATGATTGTTAATAGGAATCAACGGTTAAAAGGAACGGTGCACGTTCTCCAACAAGGGCGGCTAACCGGCGGTTAAGACGCCACTCACTACTATTAAACTAAGAAAAATCTGATATAGGCGACAGAGGGCATATATTTAGGCATTGGGTGGTATTAAAAAAATAATTCCATGCTAATATATTTGGTGATTAAAATATGACTAGACTATACTTTCAATGAAAAAGTACTGCTATGACATAAAGAATATATATTCTGAAACTTAATGGAAATACACGCGTCGAAGTACCTTATCTTCTTGTGAACACCTTTGTTATTCAGCTGATTCCACGCGAAATAATCACAGCGGATGATGATGGGGAGTCGTAATACTGTCTGGTGACTCCAAAGATACCTACAGAAGAAGTTGTGCTGTATTTACTTCTGGTACATTCAACTAAAAGTCGGCCGTAAACATTGGTAAATTATTTGAAGCCATGCACACATGCGTACAGAGCCTGTTTTAGCACAGTGTTCAGAACCATGGAACACACAGAGACGTTGTTATGGTTATGGTAGAATGAATCTGCATGCTGTTGTAAACAATTTATTCTCATTTGTTTTTGTAAGTGCATGGTATCGATTTTGAATGATTAATCACAAAACACAATGATGAACCAATCCATAGGCGACATATGGAGAAACAGCTAAGAACTTGCTTTTCGACAACAAAACGAAAAATACGTACACATCAACGCGTTTTATTCCATGCTGCGCGGCAACGGTAACAGCAGCTGGAATATCATCGTCTACCACGTCTACCTCACATATGTAGGCTACCACTACTCGCAAATGTAAAATACGGAACGCGCATCGGCGAAATCCAACTTAATTTAGCTTGATAAACCGCTGAACATCAAACCTTGTAATATTGCGCTTGATGATTGTTTAGCACCGAATTCTACATGTAATAATTTCAAAATTTCTAAGTGTGGACATCGTGGATGTCTCACGTGTCCACTCTTTAATACTTCAGCTTCATTTAGTTCCGCGTTAACTGGTAACTCATATTCTGTTAACTCGTATGTTAATCTTAGTTGCTCTACTACAAACTGTATTTATTTAGTTTCCTGTAAGAAGTGTGGTCAACAGTATGTTGGCAAGACCACCCAAAGACTCCATCTTAGGGTGAACGGTCACAGAAAATCCGTTAGGAAAAAGCAATTGCTTATAGGTAAGCATTTTTCTGGACCCGACCATGGCTGGGATAACTTTAGTATTCAGATCATAGACGTCGTCTATCCATCTACTAAGGATTCCCCTTTTGGATTTGAGAGAAAAATCCGAGAGCGGGAATTATTCTGGATGCTAGAACTTGGGTCAGTGTTTCCGTTTGGTTTAAATGATAATGTCAGTGGGTTCGGAAATGCTACAAACCGCCGTTCAAATATATCCAACATTACCCAACTATTTAAACACCATCAACGGAGACATCGCAGCCATGGTTGGCGAAAGTTTAATAGTTCGATGATTCACGATCATATCACTTTAAATTACTTAGTGGGTTTAACTAACACACCCAATAGTATACATAGCTTACGTACAGTTCTGTATGCGTTACCTCTGAGAGCTTTAGATCAAATAGCCAGAGATATACAACAATCTGCGTCTTCAGGAAATATAATACCATCAAAAATCATTAAAGTATGTCAAGATATAGCGTATTTTCGGTTGTATCGTCCAGTGAACATAATCGAAACATCTCAAGATCGGCTTTTCTTGAAACTCAACTACTTAGATAAAGGACTGGACATCATTAATTTACCTCGAATCCTGAATGATCCAGAGGTACGCAACGCTGTGCCAAACTATTTTAAGTTCACAGAACCTCCTTGCATTTCATATAAGTACACTAAATCTATAGCCACCAAAATATTCAATTACTCCAATGCTGTCCAGGAGTTTGACTGAAACTTATACACGTCAGGAGGCTATAGTTGTGATTGTGAATCGTCGAACTTTATCTATACACCATGCAAACATATTGTGACTGGTGACCTTGATGTGGTGAGTGATAAGGATCTGAAATTACTCCTGATGAAAGGACCTAAATATAGAGAGCTAAGAAGAATAAATCTGAAGGCCGACCAGAAGATAGTCCTGTCTGCATTGGAACAGTACGTTATTGATTGGTCTAGGCGAGAAAAAGTTGAACCTACACTACTCGCTGATTGGCTGGACCTCACCAAGAGCACGGTCGTTGAAACAATCCGCCATATTGACAGAAGTACTCTTCCCCAAGCAAAACCAGTACTGAGAAACCTCAATTCGCAAGAAGTTCTAACAAATCTCCAGAGTAAATTCGTCATAGTCCCAGCAGACAAAGCTCCGAATAATATAATATTCATATGTAAATATTACTATTACCAGGTGCTGGTTAAAGAATTGAGTGTAGACATATCTTCATCAAATACGTCTACTTACTCCCAAACTGCATTTACTCTGGAAGATTTATTTAACAATCACAAAAAGTTTCTCAGGGAAAGAGGTATTTGTCTTTCAACCAATCATAACGACATACCAAAACTATACTGGACTCCCAAAATGCATAAATCACCATACAAAGCTAGATTCATAGCTGGTTCTAGAAGCTGCACCACCAAGCTTCTTTCAACCCTATTGACGAGGGCCCTTCAGGAGGTAAAAGCATTTTGGGAAAGGTATTGCGCCACTATTTCTAAGAACTCTGGCGTTGAATGTATGTGGATATTGAAAAACTCAAAATGTCTTACGGAAGAACTTGATGCTAAAGGTCACATACCGTACAGACATGTATCCACATGGGATTTCTCGACTCTCTATACTACAATCCCTCATCAGGACCTTATTGACCGTATAAGTTCATTAATAGTATCTGTGTTCAAGAAAACTGATCGTAGATATATTAATGTCGGAAGCCATAAAGCATTCTTTAGCTCTACTACATACAAGAGATATCATTCATGGGATGTTTCTTTGTTTATAGAGTTGCTTGAATTTCTCATTAAAAATATCTATGTGAAATTTGGCAACACAATATATCAGCAGCATATAGGTATTCCAATGGGTACTAATTGTGCACCCCTGTTGGCTGACCTGTATCTGTTCTCTTATGAATATGACTATATGCAGGCGCTTTCAAAAACCGATCCATTCAAAGCCCGTTCCTTCTCATTCACCAAACGCTATATAGACGATCTTCTCGCTGTGGATAACCGCTATATAAATGAGGCAGTGAAGGATATATATCCACCTTTACTGGATTTGAAGGAAACTACAGATAGCCCTACAGGTACATCATATTTAGATCTATATCTCTATAAAAATGAAGCGGGCATTCTCTCTCGTCGACTTTATGACAAAAGAGATGATTACAATTTCGACATCGTAAACTATCCCTTTCTGGACAGTAATATTCCAGTGGGACCTGCATATGGCGTATACATATCACGCTTAGTAGCATTTGCTAGATCCTGTGTTAAATGTGACGATTTTAATCAACGTCACAAAACATTGTTGCAGAAACTTATAAAACAGGGCTATTCCACCAAGCGCCTCCACTCAAAGTTTCTCAAATTTGGCGATACATATCGCATGCTGATAGCAAAATACGAACGTAGCGTGCAAGATCTATGGCGTTACGTTTCGTAACTTGTGTCTAATTCCGCTTAACCCGGGGCTAGGGGCCGTATGAACCCATGTACTTCAAGATCCTCATGGTACTCATATGAACAGTCACAATCAAAGCGTGACTGAGATACATCTTTTTTTAGATGACGACTCTATAACGAATATTATGGATTAAGAATACTGATCAGCGATACGGATTTGATATTTTTGGAACATCATGATGTCTTGCCGGCATCATTGAAAACTGTTGACCGCTTCTCTCTTGCAGGAAACAAGCCTATGTTTTTGTATACTATGATTGTCTTTTTGAATTTGGTGCTAATACTGTTATATGGAAAATGGAATAGGTCTTTGGATTATGGACGCGGATATTCTCTAATGGACGACGGCTGGATTATGAATGACGGACTAGACGCTTGTAATTTCTAATGTGGAATTTTCGTTTTGAGGTTATAAAATGTTAACTAAGACTTGTGTGTCCTATTTCGTCTTGATAATACACCTGACGTCGCCAGTATGGAGGTCTAGAATGTCCGGCTCCTATCTGCTATCTAGGCTGGGACACTTTCCCTACATTTGCAGCTAAGAACAGAGATTTATCCCTAAAGAAAATGATATGATAGGGGATACTAATCCCCAGGACATTCTTAACCATCACATCGGTATTTTCCTGATCTTTCAGTTGTTGTTCAACATGTCATAGCTAATACCAGTGGCCCGAAGGCTGATGGTAGATCAAAACTCTTGAAGACAGAGGCAAACCTATTCCCTTCCCAGTTCCTCCTCTTCCAGGCTTGCCATACTATCGTTTTTGTTAGGTATAAACTACATCCACAATCTTATCTTCATATTTGGGCATGCGACGCAAGGATACCAATATCCAAATCCGTTCTCCAGAAGTTCGGAATTGCCCTAAACCAATCGATATAATCTAAATACAAACGTTAACCCATGTTTTTGTTAGCCTTCCATGCATTCCACAGGGTGAGTGAGATGTCTTAGTCAGCTTTGTAGCAACTACAGTACTAATGACACAATTGTTACAATTGCGACGATTCTATCATTAGTAGTTGCTACATAGCTTCCACACCACCACATACATTTCCGTCATTAAAGGTACTCCCAATGCAAACCCTTTCTGCGTTTCGTCCAGTTCCTTATTTGAAAACCTTTGTTATCCTTGTAACTTTTCAGCGACTCGTCAGGAGTTAGCGCTGGTGTTTGCTGGAATGGATTCTCATATATTAAGAATAGGTGCCACGACTATGGCATTAGACAAAATATTCTCTGCAGCCAAATTTGTAAACTTGGTAGGTAGAAACCAGACACTTTTAAATTCTATAATAGAAAAACTCCGAACGTCTGCGCTATAGATTTTATCCCAAGAGTAGACAATTTCAAATTCGTATCAGAAGTTTTGCGGTTCACTCCTGACGCTGTCATTATAGATTACTATCTTTCTTCGATTATGGGCTCCGTCTGCTCGCTACATCATCAACGGGACTAATGTCAAACTAAATATCCTTGACCATGGCTTCATATCAGTTTTTTGTTTAAACATGCATCCTTATTCTTCATAATGTATTGGAATAGTTGATCCATGTGCTCATGGGTTCATGGGTTCATGGGTTCATACTAGACAGTTTGGTCGAATTAATTCATTGTGAAACCACGGTTTTCTTAACACATTGTTATTCAAATATATCTCTTCTCATCGGCTCCATACTACATCCCTCTCTATCCGCTCCATACTACATCCCTCCCCATCGGCTCCATACTACATCCATTCCCATCGGCTCCACAGGCAGGGCGGAGCCGGGGGGGGGGGGCTACGGGGGCTGAAGCCCGTTCAATAATTTGGCCAACTTTTCTGAAATTCATATGATGTCAACGCAAAAATAGTCTTCATGAATACGTATTTTCGATATGAATAGTAAAATGAATTGTCTGCGTCGCATATCTATCGCACAACTAAAACTAGTTACAACTGTCTAGCATTAGTGGGCCGGCCAAATCTCTAGTTTTTATTACCGACATTGTTTAGCAAGTTTTAGCTTCACAAAATCATAAAGAAAGAATTCAAGAAGACAAAATAAAGTGATAAAAACAAAAGCATATTCTTCATATATATATTTTGTCAATCACATGAAAAACATTCATCAACAAGCTCTTTACATTTCGCAGTCTTAGGTGACTAGTACCTTCGCCTAATTGTGCTATGATACAGGGACAGCGGAGCAGGAGGGACCATTCCCCCATCATTGCTTTCAGCAAAAAGAGAAAAAGACACACACACAGATACACACACGAAACATCAGACAGAGAAGAACAAAGAACCGATAGAGTGACGTGAAAACACCTATATCTGTATTGAATGCAGGAAGTCAGCCATGATTGCTAATAGGAATCAACGGTTAAAAGGAACGGTGCACGTTCTCCCACAAGGGCGGCTAACCGGCGGTTAAGACGCCACTCACTACTATTAAATTAAGAAAAATCTGATATAGGCGACAGAGGGCATATATTTAGGCATCGGGTGGTATTAAAAAATTAATTGCATGCTAATATATTTGATGATTAAGCTATGACTAGACAATGGTTACTTTCAATGAAAAAGTACTGCTATGACATAATATATATTGTGAAACTTAATGAAAATACACGCGTCGAAGTACCTTATCTTACTTCTTGTGAACACCTTTGTTACTCAGCTGATTCCACGAAATAATCACAGCGGTTAATGATGGGGAGTCGTAAGACTGTCTGGTGACTTCAAAGATACCTACAGAAGAAGTTGTGCTGTATTTACTTCTGGTACATTCAACTAAAAGTCGGCCGTAAACATTGGTAAATTATTTGAAGCCATGCACACATGCGTACAGAGCCTGTTTTAGCACAGTGTTCAGAACCATGGAACACACAGAGACGTTGTTATGGTTATGGTAGAATGAATCTGCATGCTGTTGTGAACGATTTATTCTCATTCTTTCTTGTAGGTGGTATCGATTTTGAATGTTTAATCACAAAACACAATGATGAACTAATCCATAATGACATATGGAGAAACAATTAAGTACTTGTTTTTCGACAACAAAACGAAGGATACGTACAAATCAATGCGTTTTATTTCATGCTTCGCGGCAACGGTAACAGCAGCTGGAATATCATCGTTTACCACGTCTACCTCACATATGTACCACTACTTGCAAATGTAAAATATGGAGCGCGCATCGGCGAAATTCAACTTAATTTAGCTTGATAAACCGCTGAGATTATAAGTCTTTCGAATATATGGAATTTTCCTTTTGAGGTTATAAAATGTTAACTAAGACTTGTGCGTCCTATTTCGTCTTGATAATACACCTGACGTCGCCAGTATGGAGGTCTAGAATGTCCGGCTCCTGCACTGTTATAAATCACACCGTAAATTCACAGTTAAATGTACTGGCAGAAAAGGTGCCAGTACGTTCAACTGTAAAATTACGTTGCACCGTATTGTACAATTACCGCTTTTTAACAGGCTTTGAACTGTAAAATGTTGCACCGTATTCTACCATTACTGTTTATTGACAGGCATTCAAGTGTAAATTAGGCTGTACTGTAATTATCAATTACCGTTTTCTTAAGGATGTCCGCTGGTGGTTTTTGGCTTTGGCAGCCATTTTGCCTGTTTTTCCTATTGGGTTATCTTCCTTTCCTGGGTTAAGATATAGGGATTTCATTTAAAAGCCTTCTAGTCGAGAATTTTGCACAACAACATCCATCCAATTTGATAAATTTTGATAGACATTGTGATTATCTGCAAACAGTTAGAATATAAGAAAAAGTTAAATACTATTTATATGAATTTTTATGAATATGCTTCAAAACTAGGGCTATTCCCTATGATTTCTGGGTTATCAAATTGAGCATGGGTCAGTCCACTTAACGTTGCCTACAGGTAAAAAATGCACACCAACCTATATTTTTTTCTTTGTTTTTTCTCATATTACACAATTATGAATGCAACAACACACATTATTCAAAAAGTTAATTACTTTGATTTACCACCCGCGGACATCCTTAACATCCTTTAATCTGTATAATTACGTGACACCGTTGTCTAGAATTATCGGTTTTGCGGATACGTAGGTCACTGGAAGGCCGATATGGCCATTGCTCGTTCGCATATTTCAGCGCTTCATGTTCGGTCAAATGCGGTCACCACATGTTTCGTAAATAACCACGAAGTAATCTGTGAAATTATTACACGAATATACGATTTATAAGTTGGGCACAACTCCAAGTCGGATAAAATCAAACTAAACCGCACAAAAGCCCCCGCGTGCTTCCAACTGGGTGTTCTGATAATGCTCTGAATGTTGTATCGTACAACCAATGGGGCATTTGTTTCCTGGAACTGTTCGTTTCGTGTGCAAAGATATTAATCTCCTTTCAGAGAAAATTGGATTTTTATGTTACGTTTGTGCGCAGTTTACCCATTCCAGTTGATGTCAACTGAAATATCACAGTTCAATTTACAGATTAATGTATTTACGGTAATTTAAAACAGTGTATCTCCTATCTAGGCTAGGACATTTTCTCTACATTTGCAGCTAAGAACAGAGATTTATCCCTAAAGAAAATGATATGATAGGGGATACTAATCCCCAGGACATTCTTAACCATCACATCGGCATTTCCTGATCTTTCAGCTGTTGTTCAACATGTCATAGCTAATACCAGTGGCCCGAAGGCTGATGGTAGATCAAAACTCTTGAAGACAGAGGTAAACCTATTCCCTTCCCTGTACCTCCTCTACCAGGTTTGCCATACTATCGTCTTTGTTATCTCTACCTATAAACTACATCCACAATCTCATCTTCATATTTCGGCATGCGACGCAAGGATATCAATATTCAAATTCGTTCTCCAGAAGTTCGGAATTGCCCTAAACTAATCGATATCATCTATAAATACAAGCGTTAACCCATTTTTTGTTAGCCATCCATACATTACACAGGGTGAGTGAGATGTCTTGGTCAGCTTTGTAGCAACTACTAATGACACAAGTGTTACAATTGCGACGATTGTATCATTAGTAGTTGCTGTGCACAGTTTTCACACCACCACATACATTTCCGTCATTGAAGGCACTCCCTATGCAAACCCTTCCTTTGTTATCCTTGTAACTTTTCGGCGACTCGTCAGGAGTTAGCGCTGGTGTTTGCTGGAATGGATTCTCATATATTTAGAATAGGTGCCACGACTATGGCATTAGACAAAATATTCCCTGCAGCCAAATTTGTCAATTTGGTAGGTTGACAAATAAGTGCTATGATAGAAAAACTCCGAACGTCTGCGCTATAGATTTTATACCTAGATTAGACAATTTCAAATTCACTCTAATCATGAACTCGTATCAGAAGTTTTGCGGTTCACTCCTGACGCTGTCATTATAGATTACTATCTTTCTGGGATTATGAGCTCCGTCTGCTCGCTACATCATCAACGGGATTAATGTCAAACTAAATATCCTTGACCATGGTTTCATATCAGGTTTTTGTATAAACATGCATCCTCATTCTTTATAATTTATTGGAATAGTTGATCCATGTGCTCATGGGTTCATACTAGACAGTTTGGTCGAATTAATTCATTGTGAAGCCACGGTTTTCTTAACACATTGTTAATCAAATATGCCCGAACAATATAAACAAATGACACACACCTGTTTAATATTTGGATGGATATCGGCCACGGCTTCATTTCATATTTTAACAACTCTAGTGACTATAGGTCCCTAAGGACATGCTGAAACGCCAACCTTTCGGTGTCCGGGCGAATCAACTGATACTATCTTATAAACCACAATCGCTCTCTGTGAAAGTTACCAGGCAAGACTCACGTGACCCCCATGGGATTCATAGGCAAGTATATTAAAACCATATACGCTCCCTGTGTAATACCACACCAGGCAATCCCCACATCGGATCCCATCGGAAATATAGTCGAACCATAATCCTGATAATGCTCTCTGTGAAATACCACACCAGGGAAGCCCACATCCCTATGTATCACCCACATGGGCAATGTTTCCCGCTATCTACTCAGTTTACCCGCAAGGATCCAGCGATTGAGTCATTTGCGTACACTTCGCCATCCATAAGATGGCTTGCGAATCGTGTGTCTCCATTATCGTGGAGCGATATCCAGTACTTTACCGGATTCTGTTGGGCCTTCATCCGGCGGAGATCAGACCAGAGAAATCTGATAAATTACAGGTTTTCATATCACTTCTGAAACAGATATTGCCTGGGCTTACAAAATATATAGATATGTATAACTTTCGTATCATCCAAGAGGTGTGGTGGATCTTAAATTTTGAAGAAGTAGTTCATCACATGACTCGAAAATGGCGAGTTACGTTGGGGTTACGTCGGTAGACTTTAGCTGATTGGCTGACGAAGTCACGCGGTATTGATTTATGGAAATTCCCTCCTGCAGTTGCCGAAAGTAGGCTGAACATGGATACACACGATCCCAGGGTCAGTCTTACCACGTATAGATGACCGAGATGGTTACAGGTTGCCATTGAGTGTGTCAATACACACTGCACCCACAAAAATCCCAAGGGCAATTCTGCAAACAACTCTGATTGAGTGGAGCTGTAAATGCTGACAATTCTATACCCATTCAAGATTATAGTTATCCACTGAGGCTTCTCACATTTTGAATTTAATATCATCAACCATCAAATAATAATGATTTGTCAAACCTGCACTCTGAGGTTGAAATCATCATAATTTCAATCCATAACTTTCCATGATTTCCAGGATAATACACACATTATACGCCTTCATGACTCTGTGATGTCAGACTGCTTATTCAGGCTTGACCATACTGTGGACAAATCTTTACAGGCACACAATCATTGTAAATCCGATGAACTTCTCGCTGTTGTGGGAGACTTACGGTGCCATATGGTAATCATGAACCTGTATCATGCATTGTAACTTCTGTCACCATTTACTTCTTAAAACATCTGGTGTGTCACTCATATTTGAATCGCAGACCCAATGATGCTGACCAACATAAGGCTTCAAGTATCCTCCCCAATTATCCATTCTCATATGCCTGTATTCTCATACAATAAAGCTGCAAGATCATCCTGACAGCTATAGTTCATGTCGGATGTTAAGTATAAACATATGGTTACACTTGCAAAATCTGCTCTTTAATATTTTTTTAGAATATTTATTACGCAAATTAAGCATTGTGCACATTCCCCATGTAAATTCCGTCGCCGATCATTTTTTGAAGATATTTCTTGTTTTACAGTTTTTACTGTGATGCGTCGCCCCTCCCCGTCGTCGTGCAAAAACAGCCCTTCTGGAAGAGAGAACTCTCTGATCCAAGTCACACAATCTGTCCGAACTTATCCGTGGTGTGGATAAGAGGAAGCTTCTCAACCCCTCGGTCGCACAAACTCGCCGCTCTGAAGGGAGAGAACTCTCTGGTCCCAGCCACACAATCTGACAGAAATTATTCGTCGTGTGGTTAGAGGTAGCTCGGAGTACTTATTATGCATAAATGAGCATGTTGCACGTTCTCCATTGAAAGTAAATCGCCCATATTTTTTTAGAGATATTTCTTGACTTTTTTAATACAGTGTGTAGTTACTAGAGCAGTTCACGCGAGTTATTACCTTCATATAGTATATTATAGTTCTACCTAATGTTTCGCGTATCAAATGCGTCAGTTTGATCAAGGAGCTTGAACGCTAAGAACAGTAGGAGCCTTTCATTCGACTGTTCTTAGCGTCCATCGGCTCCACAGTACACCCCTCCCCGTCGGCTCCATACTACATCTCTCCTCATCGGCTCCATACTAAATCCCTCCCTATCCGCTCCATACTACATCCCGCCCCATCGGCTCCATACGACATTCCTCCCCATCAGCTCCATACTACATCCCTCCCCATCGGCTCCATACTACATCCATTCCCATCGGCTCCATACGCCATTCCTTCCCATCAGCTCCATACTACATCCCTCCTCATCAACTCCATACTACATTCCTGCCCATCAGCTTCATACTACATCCCTCCTCATCAGCTCCACAATACATTCCTCCCCATCGGCTCCATACGACATCCCTCCCCCATCGGCTCCACACGACATTCCTCCCCTCGGCGTCATACTATATATCCCTGCTTAATGGCTCCATAATATATCTCTCTCCCATCGGCTCCATATGACAATCCTCCCCATCGGCTCCATACTACGTCCCTCGCCATCGGCTCATACTACATTCCTCTCAATCGGCTCCATAATACATCCCACCCCATCGGCTCCATATTACATCCTTTCACATCAGCTCCACACAAAATCATTCCCCATCGGTTCCATACCAAATCCCTCCCCATCGGTTCCATACTATACATCCCTTCCCATCGGCTCCATAAGACATCCCTCCCCATCGGCTCCATACGACATCCCTCCCCATCGGCTCCATACAAGATCCCTCCCCATCGGCTCCTCCTTTCTCCAGCTACGGTCGCTGTGTCACAATGATGATTTGTTATTCTCTTTATCCGTGGTGTGGATAAGAGGAAGCTTCTCAACCCCTCGGTCGCACAAACTCGCCGCTCTGAAGGGAGAGAACTCTCTGGTCCCAGCCACACAATCTGACAGAAATTAGTTCGTCGTGTGGTTAGAGGTAGCTCGGAGTACTTATTATGCATAAATGAGCATGTTGCACGTTCTCCATTGAAAGTAAATCGCCCATATTTTTTTAGAGATATTTCTTGACTTTTTTAATACAGTGTGTAGTTACTAGAGCAGTTCACGCGAGTTATTACCTTCATATAGTATATTATAGTTCTACCTAGTGTTTCGCGTATCAAATGCGTCAGTTTGATCAAGGAGCTTGAACGCTAAGAACAGTAGGAGCCTTTCATTCGACTGTTCTTAGCGTCCATCGGCTCCACAGTACACCCCTCCCCGTCGGCTCCATACTACATCTCTCCTCATCGGCTCTATACTAAATCCCTCCCTATCCGCTCCATACTACATCCCGCCCCATCGGCTCCATACGACATTCCTCCCCATCAGCTCCATACTACATCCCTCCCCATCGGCTCCATACTACATCCATTCCCATCGGCTCCATACGCCATTCCTTCCCATCAGCTCCATACTACATCCCTCCTCGTCAACTCCATACTACATTCCTGCCCATCAGCTTCATACTACATCCCTCCTCATCAGCTCCACAATACATTCCTCCCCATCGGCTCCATACGACATCCCTCCCCCATCGGCTCCACACGACATTCCTCCCCTCGGCGTCATACTATATATCCCTGCTTAATGGCTCCATAATATATCTCTCTCCCATCGGCTCCATATGACAATCCTCCCCATCGGCTCCATACTACGTCCCTCGCCATCGGCTCATACTACATTCCTCTCAATCGGCTCCATAATACATCCCACCCCATCGGCTCCATATTACATCCTTTCACATTAGCTCCACACAAAATCATTCCCCATCGGTTCCATACCAAATCCCTCCCCATCGGTTCCATACTATACATCCCTTCCCATCGGCTCCATAAGACATCCCTCCCCATCGGCTCCATACGACATCCCTCCCCATCGGCTCCATACAAGATCCCTCCCCATCGGCTCCTCCTTTCTCCAGCTACGGTCGCTGTGTCACAATGATGATTTGTTATTCTCTTGCTTTCAGATTGCTTCAATGACTTTGACATCGCTACCGGCGTTTAACCCCCTTTGCTGAACAATATACAACATTACGGTGAGACTCACAAAACCCCTCGGCTTCCTCGAAGCAGTTGAGAAATATGCTGAGAACGTGCAACATATTATGGCTATATTTACTAATCATCCAGAATCTACCTTTTTAGAAAATATCAATTCTGCAGATATGACAGCTACATTTCAAGAATGTATCACAAAATCATAGATTATTACACCCAAAAGGGGGTATAACTCTGTAAAATAAGGGCCGAGACAAACATTTGTTTAGGCTTCTAGAATACAACTAGAAAAATAAGTTTCTAAAATTTAGTTACTGTACCGAACACAGATATGCAGATATAACTTCTACATTTAACTATATCACAAAATCAGAGATTATTACATCGGAAAAGGGGCATAATTCCATAAAATTGACGAGACGACTATTTTTTTGTAGGCATTTACAATACAACTAGATAAGAGTTTCCTCGTAATTTGGTACCTGTACAAAACGCAGTTAATTAGATATAGCTGATAACATTCAAGCATGCATCACAAAATCAGAGATTATTGCGCGTGAAAATGGGCACAACTCCGTAAAATAACAGCTGGGACGACTAATTTTATGTTGGCTCCTACAATACAACTATATAAAAAAGTTTCCAAAATGTAGTAGCTGTATCAAACACAGTTCTGCAGAAAAAGTTACATTCAAGCATATCACAAGATCAGAAATTAATAAATCTGTAAATGGGCATCACTCTGTAAACTATGGGCTGAGCGTAGCCATTTTCGATAGGTGCCTGACTTACAACTAGATAAATAAGTTTCCAAAATTTGGTCACTGTATCTCAAGTGGTTTTCCCTAAATGCGGTGACGGACGGACGTACATGACGACGTCAATACCCCGTGGCCAAACTGGCCGAGGGTTAAAAACCAAATTCATTTTGTAGTCGATACTTACTGGGTACAGTTGAAGTACTTCATATCTTTTAATACTAGTATGTACAACTCCGGAATTCACATTCACGGCAACAGTACTTTAGTTGTACATCGCTCTTTGATTAAACTGTTGTCACAAAGTCGCCTACGCGAATCTCTCTATTAATTCACTTTTAGTGCAGCTGTTTATTAAATTTAAGAATTAAACTGATAGACAATTTCTTTTGCCAACACCTTGTACATTGGTTCAATTGTGAACAGTTCTGAACAACCATAGCAAATATTGACAGATTTGTGGAATTCGCTTCTAAAGTGTGTTTTATTATGTGCGAATTATTAGAGAGATTATCGATTAGCGATTATCGTATATCAATTTCATGTACTGATGTTTGTAACTAATTCGTTATTTTAGCAGTTAAACCCACAAAGCGTGCTTGAAAGCTAGAGCGACACCAAATCATGAATTGTCTGACAGTTAATCACGTCGTGTGATGGCCTGCGGGAAAATCCTTTTGAGAAAATGTTTCGGCGACCTTAACTGCTTCATTGTCTATTGTTTATCGGCACAGTGCTGTATACATCCGGATGGGTTATTTATTCCATTTGTATACGTAAATAGATGTATTGTCATTCTGCAACGCACAACTGTTCCTGAAAAAAAATGTTACACTTAGTTTCGCAATCACAAGAGTTTGTGGAATATTCGAAAATGTCTTTCATTTCACAAATAGATAATGGATGTGTAAATACGCGCGACGTCCTCGTTCAATATAGTTTAACCAAGCAGGGCTGGAATCCTGCATACAGGATTGATTCGCTATATTTCTGTATAATATTCAATTAATCCAACGAGATTCCTGAAGCAAAAATATACTAATACGGTGCCCTATTACATGTACGAGTGCTCATTCACCCCCATGGCTCATTCACCCCCATGGCTCATTCACCCCCATGGGTTCATTCACCCCCATGGGTTAGTTTATAGGGATAGGGAGATCGCGTGCCCTTTCTATACTACTCATCGTGCACTACTCATCGCGCATGCGCAGTCGACCCATTCTACTGTAGGGTGAAAGCCTGGCCCATGGAATCTCAGGTAGCGAAAACCCCATGTCTCTCGCCCCACCCTATCCCGCGCCACACCTATAGGGATAGGGAGATCGCGTGCCCTTTCTATATTACTACTCATCGCGCATGCGCAGTCGACCCATTCTACTGTAGGGTGCAAGCCTGGCCCTTGGAATCTCAGGTAGCGAAAACCCCAGGTCTCTCGCCCCACCCTATCCCGCGCCACACCTATGCGACCCGCTGTGCAGTGAGTAAAGCGGATGAGGAGGAGTAGGACAGTAAAGCGGAGGAGGAGGAGGAGTAGGACACGCTACGGATTATACTAGAGAGATATCTAGAGGGCAAATTTTACAATAGTATAGAACATCTGTGGTACAACGAATGACGAACCTATACACTTCGCACTATGAGCTTGGTCCTATAAAGAACTATATGGTTCCCTGAAATCCCGATTGGTTCCTGATAGAACCAGTTTTACATAGAACCAATTGGTGCCTCGTGAAACCACAGAGAACCAATATTTATACAACGTTCTTTCGTTTTCACTTAAGAATTTCATAGTTTGCTTTATACCGTTAGTCGACTTTTTACACGTCAAACTTCCACTTTTTGCATCCGAGCATTTTTTTTTCTCGAAGAGTTGCGTATTTGTCAAAAGGAAATTGATACCGTTATTACTTTACTTCACCACACTTAATAGTGCATCAAGGTATACGGTATTAAGGTATAATTAAGATATAATTAAGAAGGTTAAATTAACATGAATTCTGAATTCTAGAATGATGTGATTATGGTAGATCAAAACTCTTGAAGACAGAGGTAAACCTATTCCCTTCCCTGTACCTCCTCTACCAGGTTTGCCATACTATCGTCTTTGTTATCTCTACCTATAAACTACATCCACAATCTCATCTTCATATTTCGGCATGCGACGCAAGGATATCAATATTCAAATTCGTTATCCAGAAGTTCGGAATTGCCCTAAACTAATCGATATCATCTATAAATACAAGCGTTAACCCATTTTTTGTTAGCCATCCATACATTACACAGGGTGAGTGAGCTGTCTTGGTCAGCTTTGTAGCAACTACTAATGACACAAGTGTTACAATTGCGACGATTGTATCATTAGTAGTTGCTGTGCACAGTTTTCACACCACCACATACATTTCCGTCATTGAAGGCACTCCCTATGCAAACCCTTCCTTTGTTATCCTTGTAACTTTTCGGCGACTCGTCAGGAGTTAGCGCTGGTGTTTGCTGGAATGGATTCTCATATATTTAGAATAGGTGCCACGACTATGGCATTAGACAAAATATTCCCTGCAGCCAAATTTGTCAATTTGGTAGGTTGACAAATAAGTGCTATGATAGAAAAACTCCGAACGTCTGCGCTATAGATTTTATACCTAGATTAGACAATTTCAAATTCACTCTAATCATGAACTCGTATCAGAAGTTTTGCGGTTCACTCCTGACGCTGTCATTATAGATTACTATCTTTCTGGGATTATGAGCTCCGTCTGCTCGCTACATCATCAACGGGATTAATGTCAAACTAAATATCCTTGACCATGGTTTCATATCAGGTTTTTGTATAAACATGCATCCTCATTCTTTATAATTTATTGGAATAGTTGATCCATGTGCTCATGGGTTCATACTAGACAGTTTGGTCGAATTAATTCATTGTGAAGCCACGGTTTTCTTAACACATTGTTAATCAAATATGCCCGAACAATATAAACAAATGACACACACCTGTTTAATATTTGGATGGATATCGGCCACGGCTTCATTTCATATTTTAACAACTCTAGTGACTATAGGTCCCTAAGGACATGCTGAAACGCCAACCTTTCGGTGTCCGGGCGAATCAACTGATACTATCTTATAAACCACAATCGCTCTCTGTGAAAGTTACCAGGCAAGACTCACGTGACCCCCATGGGATTCATAGGCAAGTATATTAAAACCATATACGCTCCCTGTGTAATACCACACCAGGCAATCCCCACATCGGATCCCATCGGAAATATAGTCGAACCATAATCCTGATAATGCTCTCTGTGAAATACCACACCAGGGAAGCCCACATCCCTATGTATCACCCACATGGGCAATGTTTCCCGCTATCTACTCAGTTTACCCGCAAGGATCCAGCGATTGAGTCATTTGCGTACACTTCGCCATCCATAAGATGGCTTGCGAATCGTGTGTCTCCATTATCGTGGAGCGATATCCAGTACTTTACCGGATTCTGTTGGGCCTTCATCCGGCGGAGATCAGACCAGAGAAATCTGATAAATTACAGGTTTTCATATCACTTCTGAAACAGATATTGCCTGGGCTTACAAAATATATAGATATGTATAACTTTCGTATCATCCAAGAGGTGTGGTGGATCTTAAATTTTGAAGAAGTAGTTCATCACATGACTCGAAAATGGCGAGTTACGTTGGGGTTACGTCGGTAGACTTTAGCTGATTGGCTGACGAAGTCACGCGGTATTGATTTATGGAAATTCCCTCCTGCAGTTGCCGAAAGTAGGCTGAACATGGATACACACGATCCCAGGGTCAGTCTTACCACGTATAGATGACCGAGATGGTTACAGGTTGCCATTGAGTGTGTCAATACACACTGCATCCACAAAAATCCCAAGGGCAATTCTGCAAACAACTCTGATTGAGTGGAGCTGTAAATGCTGACAATTCTATACCCATTCAAGATTATAGTTATCCACTGAGGCTTCTCACATTTTGAATTTAATATCATCAACCATCAAATAATAATGATTTGTCAAACCTGCACTCTGAGGTTGAAATCATCATAATTTCAATCCATAACTTTCCATGATTTCCAGGATAATACACACATTATACGCCTTCATGACTCTGTGATGTCAGACTGCTTATTCAGGCTTGACCATACTGTGGACAAATCTTTACAGGCACACAATCATTGTAAATCCGATGAACTTCTCGCTGTTGTGGGAGACTTACGGTGCCATATGGTAATCATGAACCTGTATCATGCATTGTAACTTCTGTCACCATTTACTTCTTAAAACATCTGGTGTGTCACTCATATTTGAATCGCAGACCCAATGATGCTGACCAACATAAGGCTTCAAGTATCCTCCCCAATTATCCATTCTCATATGCCTGTATTCTCATACAATAAAGCTGCAAGATCATCCTGACAGCTATAGTTCATGTCGGATGTTAAGTATAAACATATGGTTACACTTGCAAAATCTGCTCTTTAATATTTTTTTAGAATATTTATTACGCAAATTAAGCATTGTGCACATTCCCCATGTAAATTCCGTCGCCGATCATTTTTTGAAGATATTTCTTGTTTTACAGTTTTTACTGTGATGCGTCGCCCCTCCCCGTCGTCGTGCAAAAACAGCCCTTCTGGAAGAGAGAACTCTCTGATCCAAGTCACACAATCTGTCCGAACTTATCCGTCGTGTGGATAAGAGGAAGCTTCTCAACCCCTCGGTCGCACAAACTCGCCGCTCTGAAGGGAGAGAACTCTCTGGTCCCAGCCACACAATCTGACAGAAATTAGTTCGTCGTGTGGTTAGAGGTAGCTCGGAGTACTTATTATGCATAAATGAGCATGTTGCACGTTCTCCATTGAAAGTAAATCGCCCATATTTTTTTAGAGATATTTCTTGACTTTTTTAATACAGTGTGTAGTTACTAGAGCAGTTCACGCGAGTTATTACCTTCATATAGTATATTATAGTTCTACCTAGTGTTTCGCGTATCAAATGCGTCAGTTTGATCAAGGAGCTTGAACGCTAAGAACAGTAGGAGCCTTTCATTCGACTGTTCTTAGCGTCCATCGGCTCCACAGTACACCCCTCCCCGTCGGCTCCATACTACATCTCTCCTCATCGGCTCTATACTAAATCCCTCCCTATCCGCTCCATACTACATCCCGCCCCATCGGCTCCATACGACATTCCTCCCCATCAGCTCCATACTACATCCCTCCCCATCGGCTCCATACTACATCCATTCCCATCGGCTCCATACGCCATTCCTTCCCATCAGCTCCATACTACATCCCTCCTCATCAACTCCATACTACATTCCTGCCCATCAGCTTCATACTACATCCCTCCTCATCAGCTCCACAATACATTCCTCCCCATCGGCTCCATACGACATCCCTCCCCCATCGGCTCCACACGACATTCCTCCCCTCGGCGTCATACTATATATCCCTGCTTAATGGCTCCATAATATATCTCTCTCCCATCGGCTCCATATGACAATCCTCCCCATCGGCTCCATACTACGTCCCTCGCCATCGGCTCATACTACATTCCTCTCAATCGGCTCCATAATACATCCCACCCCATCGGCTCCATATTACATCCTTTCACATTAGCTCCACACAAAATCATTCCCCATCGGTTCCATACCAAATCCCTCCCCATCGGTTCCATACTATACATCCCTTCCCATCGGCTCCATAAGACATCCCTCCCCATCGGCTCCATACGACATCCCTCCCCATCGGCTCCATACAAGATCCCTCCCCATCGGCTCCTCCTTTCTCCAGCTACGGTCGCTGTGTCACAATGATGATTTGTTATTCTCTTGCTTTCAGATTGCTTCAATGACTTTGACATCGCTACCGGCGTTTAACCCCCTTTGCTGAACAATATACAACATTACGGTGAGACTCACAAAACCCCTCGGCTTCCTCGAAGCAGTTGAGAAATATGCTGAGAACGTGCAACATATTATGGCTATATTTACTAATCATCCAGAATCTACCTTTTTAGAAAATATCAATTCTGCAGATATGACAGCTACATTTCAAGAATGTATCACAAAATCATAGATTATTACACCCAAAAGGGGGTATAACTCTGTAAAATAAGGGCCGAGACAAACATTTGTTTAGGCTTCTAGAATACAACTAGAAAAATAAGTTTCTAAAATTTAGTTACTGTACCGAACACAGATATGCAGATATAACTTCTACATTTAACTATATCACAAAATCAGAGATTATTACATCGGAAAAGGAGCATAATTCCATAAAATTGACGAGACGACTATTTTTTTGTAGGCATTTACAATACAACTAGATAAGAGTTTCCTCGTAATTTGGTACCTGTACAAAACGCAGTTAATTAGATATAGCTGATAACATTCAAGCATGCATCACAAAATCAGAGATTATTGCGCGTGAAAATGGGCACAACTCCGTAAAATAACAGCTGGGACGACTAATTTTATGTTGGCTCCTACAATACAACTATATAAAAAAGTTTCCAAAATGTAGTAGCTGTATCAAACACAGTTCTGCAGAAAAAGTTACATTCAAGCATATCACAAGATCAGAAATTAATAAATCTGTAAATGGGCATCACTCTGTAAACTATGGGCTGAGCGTAGCCATTTTCGATAGGTGCCTGACTTACAACTAGATAAATAAGTTTCCAAAATTTGGTCACTGTATCTCAAGTGGTTTTCCCTAAATGCGGTGACGGACGGACGTACATGACGACGTCAATACCCCGTGGCCAAACTGGCCGAGGGTTAAAAACCAAATTCATTTTGTAGTCGATACTTACTGGGTACAGTTGAAGTACTTCATATCTTTTAATACTAGTATGTACAACTCCGGAATTCACATTCACGGCAACAGTACTTTAGTTGTACATCGCTCTTTGATTAAACTGTTGTCACAAAGTCGCCTACGCGAATCTCTCTATTAATTCACTTTTAGTGCAGCTGTTTATTAAATTTAAGAATTAAACTGATAGACAATTTCTTTTGCCAACACCTTGTACATTGGTTCAATTGTGAACAGTTCTGAACAACCATAGCAAATATTGACAGATTTGTGGAATTCGCTTCTAAAGTGTGTTTTATTATGTGCGAATTATTAGAGAGATTATCGATTAGCGATTATCGTATATCAATTTCATGTACTGATGTTTGTAACTAATTCGTTATTTTAGCAGTTAAACCCACAAAGCGTGCTTGAAAGCTAGAGCGACACCAAATCATGAATTGTCTGACAGTTAATCACGTCGTGTGATGGCCTGCGGGAAAATCCTTTTGAGAAAATGTTTCGGCGACCTTAACTGCTTCATTGTCTATTGTTTATCGGCACAGTGCTGTATACATCCGGATGGGTTATTTATTCCATTTGTATACGTAAATAGATGTATTGTCATTCTGCAACGCACAACTGTTCCTGAAAAAAAATGTTACACTTAGTTTCGCAATCACAAGAGTTTGTGGAATATTCGAAAATGTCTTTCATTTCACAAATAGATAATGGATGTGTAAATACGCGCGACGTCCTCGTTCAATATAGTTTAACCAAGCAGGGCTGGAATCCTGCATACAGGATTGATTCGCTATATTTCTGTATAATATTCAATTAATCCAACGAGATTCCTGAAGCAAAAATATACTAATACGGTGCCCTATTACATGTACGAGTGCTCATTCACCTCCATGGCTCATTCACCCCCATGGCTCATTCACTCCCATGGGTTTTCAACCCATGGGTTAGTTTATAGGGATAGGGAGATCGCGTGCCCTTTCTATACTACTCATCGTGCACTACTCATCGCGCATGCGCAGTCGACCCATTCTACTGTAGGGTGAAAGCCTGGCCCATGGAATCTCAGGTAGCGAAAACCCCATGTCTCTCGCCCCACCCTATCCCACGCCACACCTATAGGGATAGGGAGATCGCGTGCCCTTTCTATATTACTACTCATCGCGCATGCGCAGTCGACCCATTCTACTGTAGGGTGCAAGCCTGGCCCTTGGAATCTCAGGTAGCGAAAACCCCAGGTCTCTCGCCCCACCCTATCCCGCGCCACACCTATGCGACCCGCTGTGCAGTGAGTAAAGCGGATGAGGAGGAGTAGGACAGTAAAGCGGAGGAGGAGGAGGAGTAGGACACGCCACGGATTATACTAGAGAGATATCTAGAGGGCAAATTTTACAATAGTATAGAACATCTGTGGTACAACGAATGACGAACCTATACACTTCGCACTATGAGCTTGGTCCTATAAAGAACTATATGGTTCCCTGAAATCCCGATTGGTTCCTGATAGAACCAGTTTTACATAGAACCTCGTGAAACCACAGAGAACCAATATTTATACAACGTTCTTTCGTTTTCACTTAAGAATTTCATAGTTTGCTTTATACCGTTAGTCGACTTTTTACACGTCAAACTTCCACTTTTTGCATCCGAGCATTTTTTTTTCTCGAAGAGTTGCGTATTTGTCAAAAGGAAATTGATACCGTTATTACTTTACTTCACCACACTTAATAGTGCATTAAGGTATACGGTATTAAGGTATAATTAAGATATAATTAAGAAGGTTAAATTAACATGAATTCTGAATTCTAGAATGATGTGATTATGGTAGATCAAAACTCTTGAAGGCAGAGGTAAACCTATTCCCTTCCCTGTACCTCCTCTACCAGGTTTGCCATACTATCGTCTTTGTTATCTCTACCTATAAACTACATCCACAATCTCATCTTCATATTTCGGCATGCGACGCAAGGATATCAATATTCAAATTCGTTCTCCAGAAGTTCGGAATTGCCCTAAACTAATCGATATCATCTATAAATACAAGCGTTAACCCATTTTTGTTAGCCATCCATACATTACACAGGGTGAGTGAGATGTCTTGGTCAGCTTTGTAGCAACTACTAATGACACAAGTGTTACAATTGCGACGATTGTATCATTAGTAGTTGCTGTGCACAGTTTTCACACCACCACATACATTTCCGTCATTGAAGGCACTCCCTATGCAAACCCTTCCTTTGTTATCCTTGTAACTTTTCGGCGACTCGTCAGGAGTTAGCGCTGGTGTTTGCTGGAATGGATTCTCATATATTTAGAATAGGTGCCACGACTATGGCATTAGACAAAATATTCCCTGCAGCCAAATTTGTCAATTTGGTAGGTTGACAAATAAGTGCTATGATAGAAAAACTCCGAACGTCTGCGCTATAGATTTTATACCTAGATTAGACAATTTCAAATTCACTCTAATCATGAACTCGTATCAGAAGTTTTGCGGTTCACTCCTGACGCTGTCATTATAGATTACTATCTTTCTGGGATTATGAGCTCCGTCTGCTCGCTACATCATCAACGGGATTAATGTCAAACTAAATATCCTTGACCATGGTTTCATATCAGGTTTTTGTATAAACATGCATCCTCATTCTTTATAATGTATTGGAATTCGTTAGTTGATCCATGTGAATTAATTCATTGTGAAGCCACGGTTTTCTTAACACATTGTTATTCAAATATGCCCGAACAATATAAACAAATGACACACACCTGTTTAATATTTGGATGGATATCGGCCACGGCTTCATTTCATATTTTAACAACTCTAGTGACTATAGATCCCTAAGGACATGCTGAAACGCCAACCTTTCGGTGTCCGGGCGAATCAACTGATACTATCTTATAAACCACAATCGCTCTCTGTGAAAGACTCACGTGACCCCCATGGGATTCATAGGCAAGTATATTAAAACCATATACGCTTCCTGTGTAATACCACACCAGGCAATGCCCACATCGGATCCCATCGGAAATATAGTCGAACCATAATCCTGATAATGCTCTCTGTGAAATACCACACCAGGGAAGCCCACATCCCTATGTATCACCCACATGGGCAATGTTTCCCGCTATCTACTCAGTTTACCCACAAGGATCCAGCCATTGAATGTGTCAATACACACTGCACCCACAAAAATCCCAAGGGCAATTCTGCAAACAACTCTGATTGAGTGGAGCTGTAAATGCTGACAATTCTATACCCATTCAAGATTATAGTTATCCACTGAGGCTTCTCACATTTTGAATTTAATATCATCAACCATCAAATAATAATGATTTGTCAAACCTGCACTCTGAGGTTGAAATCATCATAATTTCAATACCATTCCTAACTTGGCATCTGGAAATCCATAACTTTCCATGATTTTCCAGGATAATACACACATTATACGCCTTCATGACTCTGTGATGTCAGACTGCTTATTCAGGCTTGACCATACTGTGGACAAATCATTAAAGGCACACAATCATTGTAAAATCCGATGAATTTCTCGCTGTTGTGGGAAACTTATGGTGCCATATGGTAATCATGAACCATGAACCATTTACTTCTTAAAACATCTGGTTTGTCACTCATATTTGAATCGCAGACCCAATGATGCTGACCAACATAAGGCTTCAAGTATCCTCCCCAATTATCCATTCTCATATGCCTGTATTCTCATACAATAAAGCTGCAAGGTCATCCTGACAGCTATAGTTTATGTCGGATGTTAAGTATAAACATATGGTTACACTTGCAAAATCTGCTCTTTAATATTTTTTTAGAATATTTATTACGCAAATTAAGCATTGTGCACATTCCCCATGTAAATTCCATCGCCGATCATTTTTTGGAGATATTTCTTGTTTTACAGTTTTTACTGTGATGCGTCGCCCCTTTCCGTCGTCGTGCAAAAACAGCCCTTTTGGAAGAGAGAACTCTCTGATCCAAGTCACACAATCTGTCCGAACTTATCCGTGGTGTGGATAAGAGGAAGCTTGGCAACCCCTCGGTTGCACCATGGAGCCTACAAGAGATCACCGTGAGTTTCCGTTCTTTTTTCTCCTCTGCTGATTAGTATGTTTCTAATAATACGCCATCATTAGAACCGTTTCCTGTTGTTCTTATGTTCATTCTGGCTGTGGTTGAGTTTGACATACCAGGTAATCAAACATGGGGGTTCTATTTCACGTTTAACACTGGTATAGCGTCTGATAAGAGGGTACTACGTGGACAATAGACACACTTGTGTTTATAAAAGAACAATGGTGCCAAGGGTGGTCCGTCTCGAGCGTCAGTATACGCGGACAAAGGATATAGGTGCCTGGCGAAGGTACAAAGAATAATGGACACACTTGCTCTATAGCCTTCGAGCGTTCATTCATTCTTAATTCAGTGGAGCGAGACAAAAGCTGCATGCTTCTTGCTCATGTGTCCCCGAATCCCCCTTTGCTTGGGCTATGGTAAATATGTGTATATATATTTCTGTTGCATTTGATGTTCAAGGTAACCGTAAATATAATTTGTAGCTTAACTTGTTTACAGAGTTTATGTACGCTACCAAAAACCTGCATTCACCGAGTATATTCCTAAAATACATATTGTTGTTTTATTATTGTATTTGGTTGTCTCTACAGGACCCATACATGGTAACAGGTTGAATGGACCCACCTCGTTGTCAGAGACACGTACTCGAGATTGTTCACGGCTGCCTGACAATTTGACCGGGATCCATGACTTCAGGCTGATCAAGATCTATGTAGACATCATCTATTGCCATCGATACAGGCAAGGGATCGGGCCTCCTTGAATTCTCGTCAACGTCGCTACTGAAGCGGTCGACCCACGTTTTACAGTTATGTAAAACGGATGATTGACAGGAAGGAGGACTATCGGAAAGATGATTGGCAGCCATGTAAGAAAGATGATTGACGGCCATGTAGGGAAGATGATTGACAGCCATGTAAAGATGATTGACAGACATGTAGGAAGGATGATTGAAAGCCAAGTATGAACACGGACGTAGACTAGGGGGAGGGGGGATTCAGAATAGGTGAGTCTAACTGTGGGATGTCTCCGATCGCGGCAGCGTAGGATTGCTTTGGAAAAAGTAAATTGAGCGGTGTAAGGTTATAACAATTGCCAAAATCCTAACGACATAATAAGTTGTTATAACGAGTTAACAGAGGCTAAAAAATGATTTTTCCCCTCCCACATTTACGGCTCCTTATAGGACAATGGTGATCACCACAAAAATAGTAATGGAAATAGAATGATACAAATTTACTTCCTCTGCATTAAGCGACAATTAAAAAGATACTTGCCAATAAGAAATTTTCTTCTGTGTCAGTTTTGCTTTCAGGTTTTTGTTTATATATTTTTTTTTTTATCGATAAAAATTGGGGAAGGGAGGGGGGGGGTCTATACGCCCTTGAGGAACGATGATTGACAGCCATATAAAATGGATGATTGATAGTAGAAAAAAAATCCATGGATGGCGTAGATAAATAGCCAACAGCTGGACTATCTCACTTCCCGATCGAAGAGAATGTGACATCGAGGTTAACGACTTACATCCTTGTCCAGACTTCCATACACCCACGTGTCTTTGTCTTTTTATTGTGAGAACTATGTACATGCTTAATACGCATATACATATTATTACAAAGATTGTTTCTCCAGGATATATATTATGCATTGACCGTGAGACCAATAGGTATGTCTTTGCGTAAAATGAGCCTCTATTTTCAAACGATTGTTTTTCGAGTGGAACACACCTTCAATAAAATAACGTTGCCTCACTCTTGAGAAATTATGCCTAAATAGTTTGCGTTAGAATGTTATGGGGGTTTTTTCAATTCATTATAAGTGTACAAAATAGAAAGATCACAATTTACACATACCTCAGCAACCAGAACATTATTAGGAAAACTGAAACACTTATATTTTTCTTTACCTATAGTTCAAAATAACCATCGAATCCCCATGATGAATAGTTCTTAAGTAATACAGTTTTCTTTACAAAACAGTAATGAATTTTAAAGCGATTAACTGATTAGAGGCTATTAATCGATATTCTGCCCCCCCCCCCCCCCACCGCGCCGCCTTGATTGGGCGTCCCAAGCGTGAATGGTCAGCCAAATGTAGTCTTCACTACAATACAATACAGTACTTAATGAGGGTTCAATGCAGTTTTATTTTTCGTAAATTTGGTGGCGTGCAAGTCACATAATTCCATAACAGTCGATAATAATCACATCATTCTAGAATTCAGAATTCATGTTAATTTAACCTTCTTAATTATATCTGAATTATACCTTAATGCGCTATTAAGCGTGGTGACGTAAAGTAATAACGGTATCAAGTTCTTTTTGACGAATACGCAACTCTTCGAGAAAAAAAAATGCTCAGATGCAAAAAGTGGAAGTTTGACGTGTAAAAAGTCGACTAACGGTATAAAGCAAACTATGAAATTCTTAAGTGAAAACGAAAGAACGTTGTATAAATATTGGTTCTCTGTGGTTTCACGAGGCACCAATTGGTTCTGTGTAAAACTGGTTCTATCAGGAACCAATCGGGATTTCAGGGAACCATATAGTTCTTTATAGGATTCCAAGCTCATAGGATTCACAGTCAATTCACCCACAAACCGATTCACCCACAACCAATTCACCCACAACTTCAGGTCAATTCACCCACAAAAAAAGTCAACTCACCCACAACCAGGTCAATTCACCCACAGTCTCAGTGGGGCTATAGTCAACATATATAATGACTAAATTTCAGAGGACATGGGTATATTGCATATATTGGGCAAAGTCTGGAAAAGTGTTATGGAAAATTAATAAACAATAAAATTTTAACCAAGGTTGATTTCAAAGAAACATGTGAAGTAACTGAGAAGTAATCCACATGTGTCACAGTGTAGCAAACAATGACTCATAAGCTATCGGTAGATTACAAATTAGAGGCAAAACAATATGACATGTTCTTGAAATAAAATAGGACAGTATATAATTTAACACAAACCATAAAATATAAATTATAATACCTAAATTGCATATTGTATGTTTCTTAAAATAATACTGTTTCATACATATGAATGAATTAGCATCATAACATTGTTTACATGGTAATTCCAGCAAGAAAAAAAAATTAAGGAAGAGCAGTTTATGCTGTTGGTCCATGGCATTTTTTCATTACAGACAGAATATTTTTTTATGACTGTACATCGTAGAGCCTTAAAATATTAGTCGTTTGGCATTGAATATTTTTATTAAAGCCAATAACTAACATTTTTGTAGTCTTTGCGCCTTTTCTTGGACATGAAAAGAAATGCCAATGGCACCTGCTTCATGTCATTCCCATTCCTAACAAAAGCATGGATGGAAAAGAGTTGCTTGAATGGTTCTCGCACAACCTTGAATGTGCCATCAAGGTACCAAGTCTTAGCACGGCCCAGTAGATTGAGCTGGTTTGATGTAGCAAAGAGGATGTTTCGATAGCTGCCTACACGGATGTCTTTCCTTCAGAATTCTTCAGGAATGAAGTCTTGTGCAATCTTTTGCAACCGACGATTTTGTCAGTTCAGGACGTCTTTGTGGGGAGTTGTCACTCATGGCGCTGTTTAATAATTGTTCTCGTCATCCGTGTAAATAATTGACTGGATACCGCTCAGATTGCGAAGTGTATAGGTTCGTCATTCGTTGTACCACAGATGTTCTATACTATTGTAAATTTGCCCTCTAGATATACATGTAAATAGGGCACCGTATTAGTATATTTTTGCTTCAGGAATCTCGTTGGATTAATTGAATATTATACAGATATATAGCGTATCAATCTGTTACCTCCTGTATGCAGGATTCCAGCCCTGCTTGGTTAAACTATATTGAACGAGGACGTCGCGCGTATTTACACATCCATTATCTATTTGTGAAATGAAAGACATTTTCGAATATTCCACAAACTCTTGTGATTGCGAAACTAAGTGTAACATTTTTTTTCAGGAACAGTTGTGCGTTGCAGAATGACAATACATCTATTTACGTATACAAATGGAATAAATAACCCATCCGGATGACAAGAGTTCTCTGCTAGGGAAACTGAAAAATTAGATATGCTGAGAATGAAAAATGCAAAAGAATACTGGAAGTTACTAAAAGGCTCTTCAGGCTTACCAAATAATAATATTCCTCTATCAAATTTTGCTAGATATTTTAAAGCGGTTAACAGTCCGGATAGTAAGTTTTTCATACCCGACCAAGAGGAACAGTTTATTTTTGACAGATATATTAAAGGAGAGGCACAAGTGATGTTCAGTGAGTTGGACGATAAAATTAATGTTGAAGATATTAATCACGCGGTGGACCAACTAAAACAGAATAGATCAGGTGGTCCAGACTGTATATTAAACGAATTTCTGATTTATGGGATAGATGTATTGAAACCGACAATATTGACATTATTTAACGTAATATTGGAGAAAGGGCATTTCCCTGCAGCCTGGTCCGAGGGTTACATAATCCCATTACATAAAAAGCGTAATTTTGATGATGTTAATAACTATAGAGGTATAACTTTATTGAGCAGTTTAGGGAAATTATTTACTAGAATATTAAATAACAGATTAGGGGAATGGGCCGAGAAATACTCTGTATACATTGAGGCCCAAGCAGGTTTTCGCCAGGGCATGGGTACAGTCGATAATCTGTTTGCTCTACATGGTCTTATCACTCATCTCGTGAACACCGGCCAGAGATTATTTTGTGCTTTTGTAGATTTTACTAAAGCTTTCGATTATGTTGTCAGGGACTTGCTTTGGCTGAAATTATTAAAACTGGGAGTTCGTGGCAGATTATTAAATGTACTTATGTCAATGTACAAATCTGTCAAGTCGAGAGTTAGATCTGGAAATTTCATCAGTGAAGAGTTTACATGCTTTACAGGAGTACGACAAGGCGAGTGTCTGTCGCCATTTCTATTCTCTATGTATGTTAATGACCTTGAAGAGGAGTTTAACCTAAGAGGGGCTAAAGGCTTAGACATAGGTATGCTACAGTTATTTTTACTATTGTATGCTGACGATATAATTGTTTTTGCTAAATCGGCCGAAGGCTTACAAAATGGGTTGAATATTTTACACGATTATTGTCTTAAATGGAAATTGATCGTGAATATACAAAAGTCGAAGGTTATGATATTCAGAAAAGGCGGTAGGTTGCCAAACGGAATTAACTTTTTATATCATAATAGATATTTAGAAATAGTTAGCAGTTTTTCATACCTAGGTATCGTTTTTACGACCGGTGGTTCTTTTATGAATGCCCAAAATACATTAGCAGGTCAAGCATTAAAGGCGATATTCAGCCTCAATAGACTAGTTTATAAATTTACCGAGATTTCTCCAAGACACTCGTTGGAATTATTTGATAAATTAATATTGCCAATACTGAACTATGGTGCGGAAGTGTGGGGATTCTCTACTGCTATGGCTATAGAACGTATACATTTGCATTACTGTAAAAATGTCTTGGGTGTGCGGCTATGTACACAAAACGACTTTATTTATGGGGAACTAGGTCGTACAACGTTGCTAACGAGACGGTTGTATAAGATTGTTAAATTTTGGTTGAAAATTTTATCTATGGACGATATAAAGATTGTAAAACAGGTTTATGGTATACTATTAGATGATCTGGAATTTCATCCTAACAAAATTTCATGGGCCAGTCTATTACGCGATCTTTTGGGTAATTTGGGTTTGTATTATGCTTGGCATACCCAGCAAGTGGGAAATGAAACTGCTTTCCTATCATTGGTAAGACAAAGGTTGAATGACCGTTTTGTTCAAGAATGGCATGCTCGACTTGTTTTGTCCACTAGAGCAACATTTTATATTCGAATTAGCAGTTTTTGTTTTCAACCATATTTGGACGTTATCGCAGTCAAATCTCATAGAATGGCACTGACAAGATTTCGAACCTCCTCCCACCATCTTCAAATCGAAGTTGGTAGGTGGCACAAGCCAATAAAAACAAAAATTGAGGATCGGAAATGTCCTAACTGTGACTTGATTGAGGGCGAATTCCATTTTGTATTAGTATGTCCATTTTACACCAACTTAAGGGTAAAATACATTTCAAAGTATTATTGGCAATATCCAAATATCGAAAAAATGGTGCAATTAATATCTAATGACACCTGTACAGCTGTAAAAAATCTGTCTTCCTACATTTCAAAAGCTTTTAAATTACGCTCAGAAATTACAAATGATTAATTTATTGCACGTATGTGTATAGTAAGGCGTTTTGCCAACTGTTTGCTGCTCCGCCGAAGATGTATATTTTCTGTAATGTGCTCATGGGCCGGATGGCTTAATGCAACAATAAAGATATATATATATATATATAACACTGTGCCCATAAACAATAGACAATGAAGCAGTTAATGTCGCGGAAACATTTTCTCAAAAGGATTTTCCCGCAGGCCATCACACGACGTGATTAACTGTCAGACAATTCATGATTTGGTGTCGCTCTAGCTTTCAAACACGCTTTGTGGGTTTAACTGCTAAAATAACGAATTAGTTACAAACAACAGTACATGAAATTGATATACGATAATCGCTAATCGATAATCTCTCTAATAATTCGCACATAATAAAACACACTTTAGAAGCGAATTCCACAAATCTGTCAATATTTAGCTATGGTTGTTCAGAACTGTTCACAATTGAACCATTGTACTGGCAAAAGGTGCTGGCAAAAGAAATTGTCTATCAGTCTAATTCTTAAATTTAATAAACAGCTGGACTAAGCTTAAAGAGTGAATTATTAGAGAGATTCGCGTAGGCGACTTTGTGACAACAGTTTAATCAAAGAGCGATGTACAACTAAAGTACTGTTGCCGTGAATGTGAATTCCGGAGTTGTACATACTAGTATTAAAAGATATGAAGTACTTCAACTGTACCCAGTAAGTATCGACCAGAAAATGAATTTGGTTTTTAACCCTCGGCAAGTTTGGCCACGGGGTATTGACGTCGTCATGTACGTCCGTCACCGCATTTAGGGAAAACCACTTAAGATACAGTGACCAAATTTTGGAAACTTATTTATCTAGTTGTAAGTCAGGCACCTATCGAAAATGGCTACGCTCAGCCCATAGTTTACAGAGTGATGCCCATTTACAGATTTATTAATTTCTGATCTTGTGATATGCTTGAATGTAACTTTTTCTGCAGAACTGTGTTTGATACAGCTACTACATTTTGGAAACTTTTTTATATAGTTGTATTGTAGGAGCCAACAGAAAATTAGTCGTCCCAGCTGTTATTTTACGGAGTTATGCCCATTTTCACGCGCAATAATCTCTGATTTTGTGATGCATGCTTGAATGTTATCAGCTATATCTAATTAACTGCGTTTTGTACAGGTACCAAATTACGAGGAAACTTTTATCTAGTTGTATTCTAGATGCCTACAAAAAAATAGTCGTCTCGTCAATTTTATGGAATTATGCCCCTTTTCGGATGTAATAATCTCTGATTTTGTGATATAGTTAAATGTACAAGTTATATCTGCATATCTGTGTTCGGTACAGTAACTAAATTTTAGAAACTTATTTTTCTAGTTGTATTCTAGAAGCCTAAAAAAATGTTTGTCTCGGCCCTTATTTTACAGAGAATTGATATTTCCTAAAAAGGTCGATTCTGGATGATTAGTAAATATAGCCATAATATGTTGCACGTTCTCAGCATATTTCTCAACTGCTTCGAGGAAGCCGAGGGGTTCTGTGAGTCTCACCGTAATGTTGTATATTGTTCAGCAAAGGGGGTTAAACGCCGGTAGCGATGTCAAAGTCATTGAAGCAATTCTGAAAGCAAGAGAATAACAAATCATCATTGTGACACAGCGACCATAGCTGGAGGAAGGAGGAGCCGATGGGGAGGGATCTTGTATGTAGCCGATGGGGAGGGATGTCGTATGGAGCCGATGGGGAGGGGTGTCCTATGGAGCCGATGGGAAGGGATGTATAGTATGGAACCGATGGGGAGGGATTTGGTATGGAACCGATGGGGAATGATTTTGTGTGGAGCTGATGTGAAAGGATGTATATGGAGCCGATGGGGTGGGATGTATTATGGAGCCGATTGAGAGGGATGTAGTATGAGCCGATGGCGAGGGACGTAGTATGGAGCCGATGGGGAGGATTGTCATATGGAGCCGATGGGAGAGAGCTATATTATGGAGTCATTAAGGAGGGATATATAGTATGGCGCCGAGGGGAGGAATGTCGTGTGGAGCCGATGGGGGAGGGATGTCGTATGGAGCCGATGGGGAGGAATGTATTGTGGAGCTGATGAGGAGGGATGTAGTATGAAGCTGATGGGCAGGAATGTAGTATGGAGTTGATGAGGAGGGATGTAGTATGGAGCTGATGGGAAGAAATGGCGTATGGAGCCGATGGAAATGGATGTAGTATGCAGCCGATGGGGAGGGATGTAGTATGGAGCTGATGGGGAGGAATGTCGTATGGAGCCGATGAGGCGGGATGTAGTATGGAGCGGATAGGGAGGGATTTAGTATGGAGCCGATGAGGAGAGATGTAGTATGGAGCCGACGGAGAGGGGTGTACTGTGCAACCGATGAAGAGGAATGTAATATGGAGCCGATAGGGAGAGATGTAGTATAGAGCTGATTGGGAGAGATGTAGTATGGAGACGATGGGAAGGGATGTTGTATGGAGCCGATGGAAAGGGATAGTACCCGAACAAAACTTACTTGAGCGAAATACGTTTCACCAGACGAATATAAACGCTAAGAACAGTCGGATGAAAGGCTCCTACTGTTCTTAGCGTTCAAGCTCCTTGATCAAGTGACGCATTTGATACGCGAAACACTAGGTAGAACTATAATATACTATATAAAGGTAATAACTCGCGTGAACTGCTCTAGTAACTACACACTGTATTAAAAAAGTCAAGAAATATCTCAAAAAAATTATGGGCGATTTACTTTCAATGGAGAACGTGCAACATGCTCATTTATGCATAATAAGTACTCCGAGCTACCTCTAACCACACGACGAATAATTTCTGGCAGATTGTGTGGCTGGGACCAGAGAGTTCTCTCCCTTCAGAGCGCCGAGTTTGTGCAACCATGGAGCCTACAAGAGATGGAGAACTGTCTCGACTAATTTTGGCCAGATCAATGGTCACTACTTGGCCGCCGACAGCAATAAAGCTAAGCCTCCTGATTGTTTTATGACTCTTATCACACCGCATGCTGAGCTGGTTGATAGAGGCTCGCCTGGCCTTTCGGCAGTTTTCGCCATATCCCGTGAGTGCCGATTCACGCGGAAGTCTGCATGTGAGCATGCGCATTGTAAACAAATGAGAAAGAAGATGGACGAAGATTATGTTGTAGACGAAAACTTTCCCGATGATTTGCTGCTGTTACCCGACATAGCGGATGAAGAGGATATATATTGTTTTTGCCAAGGACCAGAGACGAGCGAGATGATCGCCTGCGAGTCTGGTAAATGCGAAATCGAATGGTTTCACTGCCGTTGCGTTGGTCTGACACGGAACGACGTGGATAACTTCGAAACCTGGATCTGTCGGATCTGCGAAATTCCATCATTGATTTCAAACGGTAATTAAATTAAATCATATACCGGTACGATGTTTTATGCATGCGAGAACTGATTTGTGTGGGAGAGCTAAGAACTATTAACATATTCAAGGTCGAGCTATATTTCTATGTATTGCATAATTATTTCAGTGAATATATACTTCTATTATTGTAGATATTTGTTAGAATGGTTCAAAAATATGGAGTTACGTAAATCCTGCTCGAGTCAACATAAATCACGTATTTTGTGTGTCCTTTGTGACATACAGACCAAACTTTATTTTTATTCTTATTATGTAATTATCTATTCACCAGCTTCTGAAGCCGTTGAGCCCCATACAGGGACAAGTGACAATGGAGACCTGCATCCGCTTATTCAGTATACAGAGAATACTGGTAGGTTGTGAACAATTATTTCTTCCCTCTGAAATGAGTATTTTAAGATACAGTACCTTAAATTCAGTTTGTTTTTTCTTTTGGTGCCACTGTAACGTTTGATGAAAAGTTAAACCTGGAGGTGTCCTGTTTACAAAACATGTCCTTATTTTTTCAGCTGTGGAGTCGGTTGAGAATGTTATTGGAGTTGCTTCAGCGACAGTGCAAAATGGTAGGATTTTTGCTAATTTCATTCACCTGGTGTTTCTAACTACTGTTCTGAATATACATAGTTCCTGGCCATCCCTGTTCTATCCATAGAACACTGTAAAAAATATGTTAAGACACCAAACATTTTGAGTGAATTAGTCAAACAAGTGAGTTAGTTTAATTATTGATCAGCTTTCCAGTTGTATTTGGTTTTAACTTCAACTGAAGTTATGAGATGTAGGAAGGTATCATCAGTTTCATAGTTTTTTTGTTAAACTGCATGGCCTTGCATTTTCTTATTTACATGTAAATTTTAATGACATATGTAGATGTTAATTGAATGTTCTATATTTTTCTTGCAGTGACCATGCTAGCGTACACAAAGGATGAAGCAATCCGTGATTATGAGATCATCATGATGGAATCGCTGACGAGCTTGAAAGGGCAGGTGGCTGTTCAGATAAGGTCTTCCTTGTTGAAAGCCACTCAAAAAATGATTGTGATGTGGCCAAACTCACCACCTGCCCATAATGTTCGCAAAACCATAATATCAAGTTTATGGGAGGCAATATCAGCTGGATCCAACTCGAAGCTCGTACCCACCAAACTGCAGAAGATGACGAAGACATTTCACAAATTGCGTTTGTCACCAGAACTCAATCACCATGTGGAGTGCTTTTTGACAAGTTTTGGAGTCCTTGATCAATCCAGAGATTTACAGTTGATGGGTCAATTTTTTATGGAAGAGTTGTTCAATCAGCTGCTAAAACGATTTAACATGAGTATTTCTCCCAAGGATGAGACAAATGCTGAGACCATCAATATCACAACTGAAGATGAGGAGATCTTGAGATATACCGCTGGCTATGTCTGCAAGAGTTTACGCCAACGGTATATGAAGGAGTCAAACTCAGTTGCCAAAATTTATGGCAAAATACTGCACTCTCGGCATGGGGAAGATACCCCAACACAGACCTATCTGTCTTACACGAAACGCTGGATCGAGCAAGTTAACAGAGGAGGACTTTATTCTATTTCTGATCCAGTTTACCTATTTTTCTTCGATTAGAGAAGACGACACGGGAGTTCATGTCAGGCGGCTTGAAAGGAGAAATGCCTGGAAAGGAACTTGAAAATTATCTCCTGAGTAATGAAGCCGTCCAGCGAGTGTTTTCACGCCGGGTTCCTGATATTGAGGATAAAGTGAAACACAACTTGCTGAATCAAATAGTCAAAAAGTGGGTGAAATTGCGTTTGAAGGCCCACATAGCTGTTCTAATATTTTTGAAGAAGAAGACAAACAAATCTATGTCTAAAAAAGGAACCAAGGGCCTCCGAAGCACAGTAGATAAGAACTAAAAAACAATATGTTAATTCGCTCAACCTGAACTGAAATGTTATCAGACTTTTTAAGTTGGCAGAAGAACTGAACCGAAATGTTCAGCATGTATATAGTAAGATGTTCAAACTGGCTTCATCATCGCACTGATGCAATTTCCATAGGGGGGGGGGGGAGAAAAAAACAGGACGATGGTCAGTCACCATTTATTGGTGATGGGGCCTGGTTATTATCATTTATTGGTGATCACAAATGGTGACCTGGTCAGTTCTTCATTATTTATTTGTGTTGGGGCTTCGCCATCACCAGTCAATGGTGATGGAATATGGTGATGGATCTAACTGGTCACCCTGATCTAACTGATCATTGGTGCAGAAGCGGTCATCAGCTTTATTTGATGATAAGTATCACCTAATTATACGACCGTCGATCAAAAGAGGAACACTATTTTGAGGTCGTAGGTCAAGATCACCTAGAAATGGATTAATGGCCCTATTGACTCCTCTTTTATTGATTTTGGTGTTATATTTTCTGATGACTGCCATCACCCTATTCTGGCGGTGTATGCTAGTTTCCTAATTGATACTGCAATCTGTGATCTCCAAAATAATTGTCTCTGAATAAATATATTGAAATTGGACTTAAGCGTTGTGGTATGAATCACCAATGTGTTCTTATTTTCGGAAAGTAGTATCTGAGAATCCATAAATAGAGAGAAGTATGACATCATGGCATATCGTTTCGATGCATTCCTGGGGGCACTATGGTAATGTTACAGGGAAGATGTAGTCAGTGCTATGGTAATGTTCAGTGAAGATTAATCAGCGCTATGGTACCATTACAATGAAGATGTAGTCACCGGTATGGTACCATTACAGTGAAAATATAGTCACCGATATGATAATGTTACAGTGAAGATGTAGTCAAGGCTCTAGTAATGTTACAGTGAAGATTAGTCAGAGCTATAGTAATGTTACAGTAAAAATTGTAGTCATCACTATGGTACCATTACAGTGAAGATGGTGTCTTTGCTATGGTACCGTTACAGTGAAGATGTAGTCACCGCTATAGTAATGTTACAGTGAAGATCTAGTCAACGGTATAGTATCGTTACAGTGAAGATGTAGTCAATGCTATGGTACCATTACAGTGAAGATGTAGTAACTGGTATGGTAATGTTACAGTGAAGATGTAGTCACCGGTATGGTAATGTTACAGTGAATATCTAGTCAATGGTATAGTACCGTTACAGTGAAGATGTAGTCAGTGGTATGGTACCATTACTGTGAAGATGGAGTCAGTGGTATGGTACCGTTACAGTGAAGATCTAGTCAACGGTATAGTATCGATACAGTGAAGATGTAATCAGTGGTATGGTACCATTACAGTGAAGATGTAGTCAGTGGTATGGTACCGTTACAGTGAAGATGTAGTCACCAGTATGGTAATGTTACAGTGAAGATGTCGTCAGTGGTATGGTACCATTACAGTGAAGATGTAGTCACTGGTATGGTAATGTTACAGTGAAGATGTAGTCACCACTATGGTAATGTTACAGTGAAGATCTAGTCAACGGTATAGTATCGATACAGTGAAGATGTAATCAGTGGTATGGTACCATTACAGTGAAGATGTAGTCAGTGGTATGGTACCGTTACAGTGAAGATGTAGTCACCGGTATGGTAATGTTACAGTGAAGATGTAGTCAGTGGCATGGTACCGTTACAGTGAAAATATAGTCACCGATTTATTTTTTACAGTGTTCTATTGATAGAACAGGGATGGCCAGGAACTATGTATATTCAGAACAGTAGTTAAAAACACCAGGTGAATGAAATTAGCAAAAATCCTACCATTTTGCACTGTCGCTGAAGCAACTCCAATAACATTCTCAACCGACTCCACAGCTGAAAAAATAAGGACATGTTTTGTAAACAGGACACCTCCAGGTTTAACTTTTCATCAAACGTTACAGTGGCACCAAAAGAAAAAACAAACTGAATTTAAGGTACTGTATCTTAAAATACTCATTTCAGAGGGAAGAAATAATTGTTCACAACCTACCAGTATTCTCTGTATACTGAATAAGCGGATGCAGGTCTCCATTGTCACTTGTCCCTGTATGGGGTTCAACGGCTTCAGAAGCTGGTGAATAGATAATTACACAATAAGAATAAAAATAAAGTTTGGTCTGTATGTCACAAAGGACACACAAAATACGTGATTTATGTTGACTCGAGCAGGATTTACGTAACTCCATATTTTTGAACCATTCTAACAAATATCTACAATAATAGAAGTATATATTCACTGAAATAATTATGCAATACATAGAAATATAGCTCGACCTTGAATATGTTAATAGTTCTTAGCTCTCCCACACAAATCAGTTCTCGCATGCATAAAACATCGTACCGGTATATGATTTAATTTAATTACCGTTTGAAATCAATGATGGAATTTCGCAGATCCGACAGATCCAGGTTTCGAAGTTATCCACGTCGTTCCGTGTCAGACCAACGCAACGGCAGTGAAACCATTCGATTTCGCATTTACCAGACTCGCAGGCGATCATCTCGCTCGTCTCTGGTCCTTGGCAAAAACAATATATATCCTCTTCATCCGCTATGTCGGGTAACAGCAGCAAATCATCGGGAAAGTTTTCGCCTACAACATAATCTTCGTCCATCTTCTTTCTCATTTGTTTACAATGCGCATGCTCACATGCAGACTTCCGCGTGAATCGGCACTCACGGGATATGGCGAAAACTGCCGAAAGGCCAGGCGAGCCTCTATCAACCAGCTCAGCATGCGGTGTGATAAGAGTCATAAAACAATCAGGAGGCTTAGCTTTATTGCTGTCGGCGGCCAAGTAGTGACCATTGATCTGGCCAAAATTAGTCGAGATAGTTCTCCATCTCTTGTAGGCTCCATGGTTGCACAAACTCGGCGCTCTGAAGGGAGAGAACTCTCTGGTCCCAGCCACACAATCTGACAGAAATTATTCGTCGTGTGGTTAGAGGTAGCTCGGAGTACTTATTATGCATAAATGAGCATGTTGCACGTTCTCCATTGAAAGTAAATCGCCCATAATTTTTTTGAGATATTTCTTGACTTTTTTAATACAGTGTGTAGTTACTAGAGCAGTTCACGCGAGTTATTACCTTTATATAGTATATTATAGTTCTACCTAGTGTTTCGCGTATCAAATGCGTCACTTGATCAAGGAGCTTGAACGCTAAGAACAGTACGAGCCTTTCATCCGACTGTTCTTAGCGTTTATATTCGTCTGGTGAAACGTATTTCGCTCAAGTAAGTTTTGTTCGGGTACTATCCCTTTCCATCGGCTCCATACAACATCCCTTCCCATCGTCTCCATACTACATCTCTCCCAATCAGCTCTATACTACATCTCTCCCTATCGGCTCCATACTACATTGCTCTTCATCGGCTGCACAGTACACCCCTCTCCGTCGGCTCCATACTACATCTCTCCTCATCGGCTCCATACTAAATCCCTCCCTATCCGCTCCATACTACATCCCGCCCCATCGGCTCCATACGACATTCCTCCCCATCAGCTCCATACTACATCCCTCCCCATCGGCTGCATACTACATCCATTCCCATCGGCTCCATACGCCATTTCTTCTCATCAGCTCCATACTACATCCCTCCTCATCAACTCCATACTACATTCCTGCCCATCAGCTTCATACTACATCCCTCCTCATCAGCTCCACAATACATTCCTCCCCATCGGCTCCATACGACATCCCTCCCCCATCGGCTCCACACGACATTCCTCCCCTCGGCGCCATACTATATATCCCTCCTTAATGACTCCATAATATAGCTCTCTCCCATCGGCTCCATATGACAATCCTCCCCATCGGCTCCATACTACGTCCCTCGCCATCGGCTCATACTACATCCCTCTCAATCGGCTCCATAATACATCCCACCCCATCGGCTCCATATACATCCTTTCACATCAGCTCCACACAAAATCATTCCCCATCGGTTCCATACCAAATCCCTCCCCATCGGTTCCATACTATACATCCCTTCCCAGCGGCTCCATAGGACATCCCTCCCCATCGGCTCCATACGACATCCCTCCCCATCGGCTATTATAAGATCCCTCCCCATCGGCTCCTCCTTCCTCCAGCTATGGTCGCTGTGTCACAATGATGATTTGTTATTCTCTTGCTTTCAGAATTGCTTCAATGACTTTGACATTGCTACCGGCGTTTAACCCCCTTTGCTGAACAATATACAACATTACGGTGAGACTCACAGAACCCCTCGGCTTCCTCGAAGCAGTTGAGAAATATGCTGAGAACGTGCAACATATTATGGCTATATTTACTAATCATCCAGAATCGACCTTTTTAGGAAATATCAATTCTCTGTAAAATAAGGGCCGAGACAAACATTTTTTTAGGCTTCTAGAATACAACTAGAAAAATAAGTTTCTAAAATTTAGTTACTGTACCGAACACAGATATGCAGATATAACTTGTACATTTAACTATATCACAAAATCAGAGATTATTACATCCGAAAAGGGGCATAATTCCATAAAATTGACGAGACGACTATTTTTTTGTAGGCATCTAGAATACAACTAGATAAAAGTTTCCTCGTAATTTGGTACCTGTACAAAACGCAGTTAATTAGATATAGCTGATAACATTCAAGCATGCATCACAAAATCAGAGATTATTGCGCGTGAAAATGGGCATAACTCCGTAAAATAACAGCTGGGACGACTAATTTTCTGTTGGCTCCTACAATACAACTATATAAAAAAGTTTCCAAAATGTAGTAGCTGTATCAAACACAGTTCTGCAGAAAAAGTTACATTCAAGCATATCACAAGATCAGAAATTAATAAATCTGTAAATGGGTATCACTCTGTAAACTATGGGCTGAGCGTAGCCATTTTCGATAGGTGCCTGACTTACAACTAGATAAATAAGTTTCCAAAATTTGGTCACTGTATCTTAAGTGGTTTTCCCTAAATGCGGTGACGGACGTACATGACGACGTCAATACCCCGTGGCCAAACTGGCCGAGGGTTAAAAACCAAATTCATTTTGTAGTCGATACTTACTGGGTACAGTTGAAGTACTTCATATCTTTTAATACTAGTATGTACAACTCCGGAATTCACATTCACGGCAACAGTACTTTAGTTGTACATCGCTCTTTGATTAAACTGTTGTCACAAAGTCGCCTACGCGAATCTCTCTAATAATTCACTCTTTAAGCTTAGTCCAGCTATTTATTAAATTTAAGAATTAGACTGATAGACAATTTCTTTTGCCAGCACCTTGTACAATGGTTCAATTGTGAACAGTTCTGAACAACCATAGCTAAATATTGACAGATTTGTGGAATTCGCTTCTAAAGTGTGTTTTATTATGTGCGAATTATTAGAGAGATTATCGATTAGCGATTATCGTATATCAATTTCATGTACTGTTGTTTGTAACTAATTCGTTATTTTAGCAGTTAAACCCACAAAGCGTGTTTGAAAGCTAGAGCGACACCAAATCATGAATTGTCTGACAGTTAATCACGTCGTGTGATGGCCTGCGGGAAAATCCTTTTGAGAAAATGTTTCTGCGACCTTAACTGCTTCATTGTCTATTGTTTATGGGCACAGTGCTATATACATCCGGATGGGTTATTTATTCCATTTGTATACGTAAATAGATGTATTGTCATTCTGCAACGCACAACTATTCCTGAAAAAAAATGTTACACTTAGTTACGCAATCACAAGAGTTTGTGGAATATTCGAAAATGTCTTTCATTTCACAAATAGATAATGGATGTGTAAATACGCGCGACGTCCTCGTTCAATATAGTTTAACCAAGCAGGGCTGGAATCCTGCATACAGGAGGTAACAGATTGATACGCTATATTTCTGTATAATATTCAATTAATCCAACGAGATTCCTGAAGCAAAAATATACTAATACGGTGCCCTATTTACATGTATATCTAGAGGGCAAATTTTACAATAGTATAGAACATCTGTGGTACAACGAATGACGAACCTATACACTTCGCAATCTGAGCGGTATCCAGTCAATTATTTACACGGATGACGAGAACAATTATTAAACAGCGCCATGAGTGACAACTCCCCACAAAGACGTCCTGAACTGACAAAATCGTCGGTTGCAAAAGATTGCACAAGACTTCATTCCTGAAGAATTCTGAAGGAAAGACATCCGTGTAGGCAGCTATCGAAACATCCTCTTTGCTACATCAAACCAGCTCAATCTACTGGGCCGTGCTAAGACTTGGTACCTTGATGGTACATTCAAGGTTGTGCGAGAACCATTCAAGCAACTCTTTTCCATCCATGCTTTTGTTAGGAATGGGAATGACATGAAGCAGGTGCCATTGGCATTTCTTTTCATGTCAAAGAAAAGGCACAAAGACTACAAAAATGTTAGTTATTGGCTTTAATAAAAATATTCAATGCCAAACGACTAATATTTTAAGGCTCTACGATGTACAGTCATAAAAAAATATTCTGTCTGTAATGAAAAAATGCCATGGACCAACAGCATAAACTGCTCTTCCTTAATTTTTTTTCTAATTTTTTTCTTGCTGGAATTACCATGTAAACAATGTTATGGTGCTAATTCATTCATATGTATGAAACAGTATTATTTTAAGAAACATACAATATGCAATTTAGGTATTATAATTTATATTTTATGGTCTGTGTTAAATTATATACTGTCCTATTTTATTTCAAGAACATGTCATATTGTTTTGCCTCTAATTTGTAATCTACCGATAGCTTATGAGTCATTGTTTGCTACACTGTGACACATGTGGATTACTTCTCAGTTACTTCACATGTTTCTTTGAAATCAACCTTGGTTAAAATTTTATTGTTTATTAATTTTCCATAACACTTTTCCAGACTTTGCCCAATATATGCAATATACCCATGTCCTCTGAAATTTAGTCATTATATATGTTGACTATAGCCCCACTGAGACTGTGGGTGAATTGACCTGGTTGTGGGTGAGTTGACTTTTTTGTGGGTGAATTGACCTGAAGTTGTGGGTGAATTGGTTGTGGGTGAATCGGTTTGTGGGTGAATTGACTGTGAATCCTATGAGCTTGGTCCTATAAAGAACTATATGGTTCCTGAAATCCCGATTGGTTCCTGATAGAACCAGTTTTACACAGAACCAATTGGTGCCTCGTGAAACCACAGAGAACCAATATTTATACAACGTTCTTTCGTTTTCACTTAAGAATTTCATAGTTTGCTTTATACCGTTAGTCGACTTTTTACACGTCAAACTTCCACTTTTTGCATCTGAGCATTTTTTTTTCTCGAAGAGTTGCGTATTCGTCAAAAAGAACTTGATACCGTTATTACTTTACGTCACCACGCTTAATAGCGCATTAAGGTATAATTCAGATATAATTAAGAAGGTTAAATTAACATGAATTCTGAATTCTAGAATGATGTGATTATTATCGACTGTTATGGAATTATGTGACTTGCACGCCACCAAATTTACGAAAAATAAAACTGCATTGAACCCTCATTAAGTACTGTATTGTATTGTAGTGAAGACTACATTTGGCTGACCATTCACGCTTGGGACGCCCAATCAAGGCGGCGCGGTGGGGGGGGGGGGGGGCAGAATATCGATTAATAGCCTCTAATCTGTTAATCGCTTTAAAATCCATTACTTGATTTCCCCTGTTTTGTAAAGAAAACTGTATTACTTAAGAACTATTCATCATGGGGATTCGATGGTTATTTTGAACTATAGGTAAAGAAAAATATAAGTGTTTCAGTATTCCTAATAATGTTCTGGTTGCTGAGGTATGTGTAAATTGTGATCTTTCTATTTTGTACACTTATAATGAATTGAAAAAACCCCCATAACATTCTACCGCAAACTATTTAGGCATAATTTCTCAAGAGTGAGGCAACGTTATTTTATTGAAGGTGTATTCCACTCGAAAAACAATCGTTTGAAAATAGAGGCTCATTTTACGCAAAGACATACCTATTGGTCTCACGGTCAATGCATAATATATATCCTGGAGAAACAATCTTTGTAATAATATGTATATGCGTATTAAGCATGTACATAGTTCTCACAATAAAAAGACAAAGACACGTGGGTGTATGGAAGTCTGGACAAGGATGTAAGTCGTTAACCTCGATGTCACATTCTCTTCGATCGGGAAGTGAGATAGTCCAGCTGTTGGCTATTTATCTACGCCATCCATGGATTTTTTTTCTACTGTCAATCATCCATTTTATATGGCTGTCAATCATCGTTCCTCAAGGGCGTATAGACCCCCCCTTCCCTTCCCCAATTTTTATCGATAAAAAAAAAATATATAAACAAAAATCTGAAAGCAAAACTGACACAGAAGAAAATTTCTTATTGGCAAGTATCTTTTTAATTGTCGCTTAATGCAGAGGAAGTAAATTTGTATCATTCTATTTCCATTACTATTTTTGTGGTGATCACCATTGTCCTATAAGGAGCCGTAAATGTGGCAGGGGAAAAATCATTTTTTAGCCTCTATTAACTCGTTATAACAACTTATTATGTCGTTAGGATTTTGGCAATTGTTATAACCTTACACCGCTCAATTTACTTTTTCCAAAGCAATCCTACGCTGCCGCGATCGGAGACATCCCACAGTTAGACTCACCTATTCTGAATCCCCCCTCCCCCTAGTCTACGTCCGTGTTCATACTTGGCTTTCAATCATCCTTCCTACATGTCTGTCAATCATCTTTACATGGCTGTCAATCATCTTCCCTACATGGCCGTCAATCATCTTTCTTACATGGCTGCCAATCATCTTTCCGATAGTCCTCCTTCCTGTCAATCATCCGTTTTACATAACTGTAAAACGTGGGTCGACCGCTTCAGTAGCGACGTTGACGAGAATTCAAGGAGGCCCGATCCCTTGCCTGTATCGATGGCAATAGATGATGTCTACATAGATCTTGATCAGCCTGAAGTCATGGATCCCGGTCAAATTGTCAGGCAGCCGTGAACAATCTCGAGTACGTGTCTCTGACAACGAGGTGGGTCCATTCAACCTGTTACCATGTATGGGTCCTGTAGAGACAACCAAATACAATAATAAAACAACAATATGTATTTTAGGAATATACTCGGTGAATGCAGGTTTTTGGTAGCGTACATAAACTCTGTAAACAAGTTAAGCTACAAATTATATTTACGGTTACCTTGAACATCAAATGCAACAGAAATATATATACACATATTTACCATAGCCCAAGCAGTGGTGCAAAAAGGGGGATTCGGGGACACATGAGCAAGAAGCATGCAGCTTTTGTCTCGCTCCACTGAATTAAGAATGAATGAACGCTCGAAGGCTATAGAGCAAGTGTGTCCATTATTCTTTGTACCTTCGCCAGGCACCTATATCCTTTGTCCGCGTACTGACGCTCGAGACGGACCACCCTTGGCACCATTGTTCTTTTATAAACACAAGTGTGTCTATTGTCCCCGTAGTACCCTCTTATCAGACGCTATACCAGTGTTAAACGTGAAATAGAACCCCCATGTTTGATTACCTGGTATGTCAAACTCAACCACAGCCAGAATGAACATAAGAACAACAGGAAACGGTTCTAATGATGGCGTATTATTAGAAACATACTAATCAGCAGAGGAGAAAAAAGAACGGAAACTCACGGTGATGTAATACAAATTTTATTTACCAACTGATAATATGACATTTCAACAAAATATATATTGTCATACCCCCTATCCATGTTTTCTAAACTGTATTCCATGCATACACATATACGAGTTTTTAATACTTATATTCAAACTATATGGATGTGGAAATGTGGATCTTTGGATGTGGAAATGTGGATGTGGATATTTAGATGTGGATGTACATGTAGATATGTGAAAATCAATGAAGATGAGGACGTGTGGACGTGGATATGTGACTGTGGATATGTGGATGTGGATATGTTGATCTGGATGTGTGGACGAGTATACATTATATCTAAAGTTTTCAATTGAAATTTCCAAATATTACCTCTTGTCCTTTTTAACTCCTGCTTTCGAACCATCGCTTTCTGTGAGATATTCCCCAGTTGATAACTTCTTGAATAAGTCGCTTGTCAATACTCCGTCTACTAGTTTCCCATAGTCAATAATGTTTTCGATTTTAAGATGGTGCGTCGATCCATTTCAATCATATTCATACTCTGACCCTGACCCGGTTGCGACTCAAGGTGGAGTGGACCTCGTATATAGTCTATGCTCAACTTGTGCAGTTTTTTTAAATCTCCTTTGATTTATGAATTATAAGTGTAACACTTTCAAGTACATTTATTCAGCCGTCAACATTCATACGTAGTTGGCTTAAGATCGATGAAGAGATGTCCATAAGGTGAAGAGATGACATCTTCATACGTTTTCATAAAGTAATCAAATCGTCCAGGGAAAATACGACCTAATAACGAAATAAGTTGCTTGTCTATGGGGTTATTGAAAAGGGCGATATACTGGTAATACATTGTTGTACAGATTGGAGATCGGCCATGTTTCCTTCCCATTGTGCCAAGCGCACTTCGGCAAACTATAGCTCACCGTGATGTTGTAAGTATAGGCGGCAGCAGAAAAAACCCCTCTAAAAAATAGGCCTTGATTCTTTGAATGTTTCAGAATAATTCTTTAGGTGTTTATCACCCTTTTATTCTTCTTGACCGGCTCGAATGGCTTGTGTGAATGGATATACAGCCAAAAATTCCCACTTTCATTATCGGAGTTGTGTTGGTGATCTCGTGAAACGAGGGCAACAGCTCTTGATGTACCCTTCTCCGCACAGACGTCCTTTGACATTGTACATGGATGTATTTAAGCCGATATCCCTGGAGGACTAGTCCTGGTCGAATAAGTGTTGTACTATGCAAATATACATGGCAGTGTGACTAACGTCACAGGACCTACGAAGTACAGTAGGCATTAGGACTCGAACGCGAACTGAACTCTTGGAAATCCCCACCCCCAGTTGAAATCCTGCCTATATTAAGATGGGCACCGCCCAAGTCAGAATCGCCAGTGATTTTCATCAAAATCACCAGAAATTTTCATCAAAAGTAGGTCAGCTCAGAACTTGTTGGTAACAGTCTCCTAATGCGCCTTCATTCCAAAATAAATAACGATCGCCGATTTAATTTTACAATTTTTTAATTAAAGGAAACAGATTGAATAATATAGGTTCAGTAGATTTCAAGCTTTACGTGTGAAAATACATTTACATCTCTTTAATGGTTTTCAGTGCCCTTGTACAGGATCAAAACAACTTTTGAATCACATTATTTTCCCAACAATACAACAAATTTTTATATATAGTACTATAGTAGAAAGGTAGCATTTATGTAGTTTACGGTAATTCAACTCAAGACCAACACCTTCTATGCACAAGATAATAATGATTCTATGTCATTCTCCTGAGCATAACCGGTACAAAGACGAATAAATAGCGTCTCTACATCACGTTGTTATCTAGATATATGAGACAACACATTTTGGACATCGGCAATCTGATGAATGTACTATTCCGGTTTTCTTGTTTCACATTATATTCTATGGCGGTTGATCGGTGATTTTCTTCATTGATAAAAGTTAAACCACCTCAGCTTCGTTGTGTGAATCGGAATTGCTGTGACATACCAACACACTCCGTGGCAGTGATTCTGTATCCCCTAATCAAGGAATCAAAATGGATCAAGATTTGAAATGACAAGAGAAATTTAGACATATTTTGTTTACACATGTAATTTTTTGTTCAAATTATATCCAAGTGTGATATATAGTCAATATTCAAGAGGTACAAAAAAAACCCAAAGTATGTCCTCATATTTTCACATCCATGCCAAGAAATACTGCATTGAAAAGGGTCCATTTAGCCTACCCTGTTTTATCGCTCTAATCAGCAAATGGCGGGGTCATATTTCTGCTGTCAAAATTGTATTTCCCTCCAAAGTCTTAACCCTTGAATCCAAGTCGCACACTCTCTGTTTAATAGGGCCATGTGGCATACAGTGGAAAGGGGATCAATGACAGGGTATTTTTAGCAGCAGTGGGTAATTTGACCTGAATGTGGTCAATGATGAAGTGTTTGGATGTGAAATAGGATACACGTTAAAGGCTACAGTATACGTTTATCTATAACAATATACTGAAGTGTTAATTATAAATCTAATTTTAATCAGAATTATTTCAGATCAGAACTTGCTGGTAACAATGCCCTAATGCACGTTTATGCCAAAAATCAAGGTTCTAATGTCAACGGTTCTCCTTATTTTGCCGACGAAAGGATTTGGATGGACTGACTGACTGCCTGACTGACTGACTCATTACCGGACAATTTGCGATCTGTAGCCTACTTCGTAGGAATAACGCATATTTTATCACGATCAGATCCTCGTGTATCTTGGTCGGCTTCTGTCATAATATTGTAGATATTTTTTAATTTTGACAGCAGGATTCAATGTTATATGATGACTTGTTTTACGTTAATTAAAACTCATTCACCTCCACATTTTCCTTCTCTTGTGGATTAGTTTAGCCCTTGCACAACTCGTACGTTTCCTTTTTACGGGTATGGGTAGTACTTCAACTAATAAAATATCAAATGAACCGTATGGCATCGAGGTCTGCAACTTGCTGAGTTGTGGACAGGTAAGTAATTTTAATACCCTCGGCAGATGGACGGTCAGTTGAATTGTTGGTATCGATGTCCTGGGCAATTGCGAACGATGATCTAGTCTCCTCCCCCATTCTCACGAGCGTGTTGCCTCGGGAAATTTCAGCTTAGCCGAATTTGAACACCTAATAACATCGCTAGCATTTTCATCTACCTACGGCAACAGGGTAAAGATATGGTAGTTTTTCAGTGTGGAGATGAGTGGTTTGCACCATCTTCGTAAAAAAATCTAATTCAATATCTTGGTCAAGATCAATTCAGCTAAAATATCAAATGAACCGTTGTTACAATAAATATAGCCTAGAAATACTGCATGTTGTCCTGTCATTGGATAAAGAATTATTGGACGTATTATACTGGAAGTGGGTTGGAGAGAAATTCGATGGGTGATATAGTAAATGCTGAGTGAATGAGGGAGGATGAGTGGTTATTGGGAGATTTAATTGTGAGTGTCCATGGTGATAATTAATCAAAGTTGCCACTAAGAATCGGTCCGAGAAGAGAGAATGAGAGGGCTTGACAGATGGAAATATTATGTGATACTTCTGTAGTTATGGGAATTAAGAGAGGGTATATTGTGTAATAGGAATGTGGGGATTAAACAGTGTCTATGTCCTACATGATCTGGGTAAATAAGCACAAGGGAAACTACTGGGATAATTGATTGAGGAAAATAAGAGGGAATACTGGGTGGAATTAGTATGGCATTGGATTATATGACCTTCAGTGAGCGGATATATATTGGGATATTTCATTGAGGAAAATGAAGGGAAATACTGGTTGAATAACTGGTGTATATGTATATGAATATGTGTGAAAATACCGAGGTATAAGTTATAGACGATTAAGGGAAATAGAGGACAGAATGGGAATATATCAAGGGGAACAGATATTTATTGTCAGTGGCTATAGTATGAGGGAGCATGTGTCATACTCTGTATGATTAGGCACAGTGAAGGGGAAATGGTGGGATATTGTATTGAGGAAAATGAGAAATACTGGTCTGCAGATACATTTCTAATGAATCGTACACGTAATCCCCTAATTTGTTCACCTGATCATACCCTGTCAAGACATAATTGTGTTCTATTTTCGAGCATGATATCCCTACCAGCATGTCTCACATTGTTTTGGGCTGTCAAATAATCTCGCTTGAAGAAAACAAATAATGCTCGTATAATTCATAAATATGCGACAAAAATCCATTTTGTTGTTCTCCATCCTCAGTTCCAAACAACCCGCCTACCGTTGCATTCAGTTTGTGATACGAGACTTCATACGAGACTTATTTATTACTTCAAGATTTAAGTAATTTGACCATCACGGCTTCAGATATTTCAAAGAGAAATAATACACTGCAACTAAATTATTCAGGCTGATTAGTTTATGCCCAGAGGATATAGTATCATAAAATCTGGCAAGCGTGACAGTATATTTTTTCCATATGTCGTTATGTGATGTGTGTTTTTCATGTATTTGATACTGTCGGAAGCTTGTAATTACGGTGACCTACATCTCAGCGTGGCGTGACAAATACATGAAATACCCACCGAAAATTTGAGTAGGAGGCAATTTACTCCAGAACGTATGTGTCAATCTTCATGGCTGTGAACAATTTTCCATTCAGCTTCACAAAGTTGGGTTCTTATAACTGCATGGTAATGGTGATGTGAATTAAATTTTAAAAAAAATCAAACTGGTAACCATGCCGGATAAATCGCGATGATATGCTCACCAAGATAGCATCGCTTCATTGGCGCTGTGTAACTCTCGTGTTTTCTCAAGTATCCCAAAGGAATAATCAGCCAATCGCTTCACCATTTACGAACACTGTAAGATATTAATGGTTTCAGGTCTACCTTTCATCAACATCGAACCACAGGCCCGCAAAACAAGATTTTTTTTGGGGGGGGGAGGAGGGGCGGTGGTATTAGGGTGAAATGTCGAAATATGGGGTCTCTATACATAACCCCATGCTTTACAAAAATACACACTTTTATATAAAGCATGGGGTATAGAGACCCCATAGTTTGACACTTCACCCAAAAACCACCGAAAAAAAACCTCTTGTTTTGAGGGCCTGTGATCGAACCAACCGTCGTAGAGGGATGTCTGGTCCAGAATGCTTTAAAAGGCATTGTGATTATTGAATTAAATTATTATATATTCTCTCTCGCTATTTGATGAGAACACACGAGATGTGGACACAGCACCAGCATCAGATGCAGATATTTTGATACACATCGAAGTTCAGAACAGAGAGAGAGATAATTAAGGTGTAACATCGACATCGAAGTTCACTCAGACGCCGCCTTCAATACTGCTATAACAACATACCATCCAATTATCAAAGCTTTTGGCACTAACTGCATGGTGGCATTGAGCAATTTAACAGTTCGTTTGTATATGGAATCGCATTCGGTTCTATTTTTTTGGTTAAAGTTTTGGTTTCTTATATATATACTTTCAGATTATTTTTTCCCTGCTACACACAGTGCAACTAGTTCAACAGAGACCAATCTATAAGGTCATTACACTGCAAATAACATGTTTGGATGTTTAGATCGCTAAAAGCGAGGTTCAGTTTGAGAACACCTTTCAACCTAAACGTGTTTAAGTTTAAAACAATTGGGTGTTTATGTTTATACGTGTACGCACGTGTATGCGTCGAAAGAGGTATTTGTCTTCCAACCAATCATAACGACATACCAAAACTATAGTGGATTCCCAAAATGCATAAATCACCATACAAAGCTAGATTCATAGCTGGATCTAGAAGCTGCACCACCAAGCTTCTTTCAACCCTATTGACGAGAGTAGTATACAAAGCGTATTTGAAGGTCTTTTGACCTCAGAAATTTGCATATGACCTCTGTGACGTCACGCGCCAGCCAATCAGAAGCGAGTATTGTGTCACATGGGGTCATGTGTGGTGGTGGATGGGTGGGTGGTGGGTTTAAGATGGCGGCTGTGGTGGTGGATGGGTGGGTGGTGGGTTTAAGATGGCGGCTGTGGTGGTGGATGGGTGGGTGGTGGGTTTAAGATGGCGGCTGTGGTATGTGGTGGTGGATGGGTGGGTGGTGGGTTTAAGATGGCGGCTGTGGTGGTGGATGGGTGGGTGGTGGGTTTAAGATGGCGGCTGTGGTGGTGGATGGGTGGGTGGTGGGTTTAAGATGGCGGCTGTGGTGGTGGATGGGTGGGTGGTGGGTTTAAGATGGCGGCTGTGGTGGTGGATGGGTGGGTGGTGGGTTTAAGATGGCGGCTGTGGTGGTGGATGGGTGGGTGGTGGGTTTAAGATGGCGGCTGATATTTGTTCCCCCGGGTAAAATTTAAGGGGTCTCAAGGTCATCTGGCGATCACGTGATCAAGGCATGTACTGACATGTTCTGTATTGCATCAGCATTGGCTGGGTGCCTGTGTATTCCTCCGCGGGGATGAGGTCATGTCTGGCGGTGATGCGGTCGCCTCCGCGGAGAAAAAGTAGTCCCTAGATAAAATGGTCCGATGGGGTCGAGTGAGGTATCAAAGTGAAGCTTAGGGGAGGGGGCATCGGTTGGGCAGGGGGTGGGGTTGAACTATACCGTTTAGGTGTATTGATGATAATAAAATTTAAAGATCACATGTCCAACACATACTCACATAATGAAAGCAAGAATCGAACTTGCGACCCTCGAGATGAAGGATACCCGTCCAGGTTTCATTTTTTTGAGGTGTACTGAAATGCTCTCTCTAATTTATGCCACGGTATCTATTTTTACATCTAGGTTGAAGATTTATATCGACACTGCTACACACTTTTCGAGATGTGTTTTCACTTTCGATGAAAGCACAAAACAGTCTAAAATGAGTCTAAAAAAATTCACCTACGCTAATATTTCCTAGTGTTTTGTAGAATATAGATTCGCGTTCATTTCTATTTCGTCAAGAAAAAATGTTTTGTAGAATATAGATTCGCGTTCATTTCTATTTCGTCAAGAAAAAAATTTCATCTCGAAAATTGGCAGATTGAAATGTTCTCTCTCATTTTATGCCACGGTATCTATTTTTACAGCTGTCAACTGTTATGGTTTGGTCACAATGTTG